>JAKIRY010000013.1:0-199092 GCA_022577815.1 Wickerhamiella nectarea
CCCCCCCCCCCCCCCCCCCCCCCCCCCCCCCCCCCCCCCCCCCCCCCCCCCCCCCCACATCTGTTCTTATCGTCTGCACGGTTTGAAATCTCTATCACGTGAGCTGCACACTATTGCAGTTTTCGAAATTTTTATAAAGCAGCTAAAATCCTGGGCAGTCACCATATCCAGATGAGCCGTGAAAAGTCACCATCTCAAGTCGAAGTCACGCCAATAGAGCATTCATGGTTTGGCCGACTGCTGGCATTCACGCCTCCACCTGTTCCCCCTCACCCGCAGCCAATGCCGTCGCCAAATATCTTTTCAAAGATTTTCGTCTCATGGCTATCCCCCATAATGTACACAGGCTATAACCGCGCCCTTGAGTTCAATGATATTTATGAGATTGAGGATCGGTACAAGTGCGCCAAACAAATGGAGGACTACCAGTCCCTCTCGGCCAAGTATAAGGCAAACGGAAGCCAATCTGCCCATTGGAAGGCGATCTTGAAGATAAATGAACGTTGGTTATGGCTCGACATGGCTGTAACTCTGGGTGGTAATGGAGCTACTCTTGGCATGTCTCTCGTAGCCTCTAATTTGATTGATGAGGTCTCTTCAATTTATGGTGGTAAGCGGGACTTTCGACCAGCAGTGGGCTATGCAGTTGGCCAAACTGTGTTGTTCACTATTTATCTGCTGTGCACAGTGTGGGGCGCTCAAATCGGAGCTATATACCGCCAGCATCTCACAGCTACTGTAACTGCCGCGATTTACGATAAGACCTTGAGACTGAGCACAAAAGGCCGCAGTCAATTCTCAACAAGCCAGATTTCAAGCCTCGTCACCACTGATGTTGCTCGAATTGGTGTTGCCGCCTATTATGTTGCCCCACTCGCTCTTTTCATCCCATTGATTGCAGCCGTCATTGTGGTTTTAATCCACTTTTTGGGCGTGTCTGCCCTCGCTGGCATTGCGCTGGTCTTGGTCGCTATGACAGCAGCCTCAATTGCTGGTAGATTCACATCTGCTCTTCGCAAGCAGAGTCTTCCTTTTGCAGATCAAAGAGTGAGCATTATTCGCGAGACTGTGGCTAGCATGCGTACTCTCAAATTTTATGGCTGGGAGTCTTCCTTCCAAACCCTTTTGGCAAAGATTAGAAGTTCGGAAGAGGCATGCATCAAAATGATTGCTCGAATCAATGTTTCGACTTCTGCATTCACCGAGATTGTGCCATCTTATGCGGGACTACTTTCATTCGCAGTACTCTCGGTGACGGGCCATTCACTATCGCCCTCAAGGGCTTTCCCTTCGTTGACACTTTTCAATATGATTGCGCCCTCGCTGAGTATCTTTGCCCAGGCAGTTGTGGTATTCTCAGATGCCTATCACTGCTTTAAGCGTCTTGAAGTTTTCTTCGATGCCGATGAGAGTACTGAGCCGGTATATCAACCTGGTGAGCACCTGAGTCTGCAAGCAGCCTCATTTGAATGGCTACCCACTCTGGACAGCTCAAACACCTACACTTTTAACCAACGACTGCTATCCTTGTTGCACATCCGCAAATCTTCGAATCGCCCAGGTCAGGCCGCTCATGCAGATATCAAAAGCCCATTCAGCATCACCGATATCAACATCGAGGTGCAGCCTGGAGAATTGGTGATGGTCGTTGGTGCCATTGGATCAGGCAAATCCTCGTTGCTTCATGCTATTGCCGGTCATTTGAGTTTAAGCAGCGGAACCTTTCACCTACAGGGTGGCATCACTGCTCTGTTGAAAAACTGGTCAATTAATGGTACTGTGCGCGAAAATATTATATTTGGCCAGAAGTTTGACGAAGAGCGCTACACTCACGTGCTGAAAGTTTGCCAGCTTGCTCAAGACTTGGACCTGTTTGAGAGCGGAGATCTGACTGAGGTTGGAGAAAATGGAATCACCCTGAGTGGTGGCCAAAAGGCGCGCCTCGCTCTGGCGCGCGGAGTTTACGGTGCTCGAGAAATTGTGTTGCTTGACGATGTACTGAGTGCAGTTGACTCAAAGGTGAGCGCTGCAATTATGGAAAACTGTATTCTAGGATATATTGGTGATCGCACTCGGATTATGACTACCCACAATCTGGCTCTACTCAGCTATGCCTCGCAGATTGTATTTATGAACTCGCATCACCAAGCTGTAGTTGGCACTCTCACTGAACTTATGGCCAACGATGAGTTCAAGTCCTTCTATACAGTGCACGAGAAGCGTGATACTAGCGACTCCATGTCGACGACCTCCTCAACTGAGGAGTCTCAAGAGTCCAATGTCGCTGCCTCCAAACCACTAATGGAAGAAGAATTAAGGCAACGCGGTGTAGTGAATTTTGATGTTATTCGGAAATACGTCTCGGCAGGCTCACCACTTTGGGTGCTTCTAGCAGTCGGAATTATTGGCCTTGTGATGCTCGCCGCTACTGCTCAGGTGATGCAGTCAGTGTTCCTAAACTGGTGGACCGCGGACCAATTCAACCGACCATCTGGGTTTTATATTGGAGTCTACGCTGCTGTTGTCTCTGGCCAGTGTATTTTCCAGGTGGGCTTCATGTGGGTCCTCTCTGAGTTTGTCTTTGCTGCCACATCTGGTCTCTATCGCCGCGCAATCAGCCATGTGTACAATGCGCCCATCTCCTTTTTTGATACCACACCTTTTGGCCGCATTGTGAATCGGTTTACCAACGACTTGACCACCCTCGACACAATTTGGTTCAATCGATTGAGTAACGTTTTCCCGGCTGTTTCCAACATGCTTGGTGGTTTAATCCTAATTTTCGTTTATGCTCCATGGGCTGCCCTTTGTCTGATCCCTATAGTCGTGGTTGCTGTCGTTGGAGTCAACTTTTACCGGTCGTCGTCTCGTGAGATTAACCGTATTCAGAGCCTCCACCGCTCCAAAATGTTCTCCCAACTGACTGAGAGTATTGAGGGCTGCGAAACCATTGTTGGCTTTGGCCGCGCGCAGCATTTCAGAGACTTGACCTTTGACTCAATTGAAAAGACACTCGTATCCTCAAACGTGAACATCTCTTCAATGAGCTGGTTGGCATTCCGCGTACTTCTTACCACTGTGCCGATCATCTTTGTCGTGTCGATGTTGTGCGTCTTTCGAATTTTCAATGTCACCACCTCAGAGGTGGCCATGTTGATTTCACTTGTACCAACTATGAGCATGGAAATTGTCTCTGTTATTATCAATGTGGTGGAGACGGAAAAGAATCTGAGTTCTGTTGAGAGACTGTATGAATATGCCTACCTGCTACCACAAGAAGCAGCTACTGCTGCCAAGGCACCACCAAACTGGCCCCAAAAAGGCGGCATTAAGTTTGAAAACCTGAGCTTTTCCTATCGTGAAGGTCTCCCATCGGTGTTACGCGATTTCAATCTGGAAGTCTATCCAGGCGAAAAGGTCGGCATTTGTGGTCGCACTGGGGCCGGCAAGTCGTCGCTCATTTCTTGCTTGTTTCGATTGGGAGAGCTTGATGGTGGCCGTATATTGATTGACGATGTCGACATTGCCGAGCTCGAGATGAATGAGTTGCGCGCAAACCTTTGTATTATTCCCCAGGAGAGCGTCTTGTTCAAGGGAACAGTGCGCTCAAACCTCGACCCTTTCCAGCAGCATGACGATACCGAGCTCTGGGAAGCGTTGCATCGCAGCGGTGCTGTTCTAGACCAAGCAGCCAGGGATGGAAAATACAGGTTGGAGGCACCAGTCGACGACAACGGCAACAATTACTCGCTAGGCGAGCGCCAGTTATTGAGTCTCAGCCGTGCGTTGGTGAAGAAGTCAAAAATCATCGCACTTGATGAGGCCACTGCCAATGTTGATCATAAAACCGACGCGCAGGCTCAACAGATCATCTCCAAGGAGTTCAGTGATTCGACAATTCTTTGCATCGCTCATCGCCTTCAAACAATTATTGGCTACGACAAGATTGTGGTGATGGATAGCGGCCGTGTTTTAGAGTATGGCACCCCCTTGGAGCTGTTCCTTCAAAATGGAGTCTTTAGGTCTCTCTGCCGTGAAAGCGATCTCGACGAGCAGGATCTCCGTGAAGCTCAGCAACATAGCGTATAGAGTAAATACCTGTATTTATTTATTTTCTATCTAGGCTCTGAGGCTCAAAATAGTTGCTTGCAGTGTCACGTGCATAGCCCTGCATTAGACGCCAAGTCACAGCAAGGCATCGTAGCATGAGCACTTTTGTTAAAACAAACGACGGCGTGGAGATTTTTTACAAGGACTGGGGCGTGAAAGATGCGCAGCCGATCGTATTTCACCACGGATGGCCGCTCTCTTCGGACGATTGGGACAATCAAATGCTGTTCTTCCTGAGCAAGGGGTATCGAGTCGTTGCCTTTGACCGCCGCGGGCATGGTAGGTCTACCCAAGTTTGTAGCGGCCATGACATGGACCACTATGCGGCGGATGCATCTGCCGTTGTGGAGCAACTTGACCTCAAAAACGCAATCCACATTGGCCACTCTACGGGTGGTGGCCAGGTTGCTCGCTATGTAGCAAAGTACGGCCAGCCCCAGAATCGGGTGGCCGCAGCCGTTCTCATCAGCTCTGTTCCTCCTTTGATGGTAAAGACGAGCGAAAACCCAGAGGGCACAGACTTGTCTGTGTTTGATGGGTTCCGGTCTGCGCTGGCAGAAAACCGCGCGCAGTTCTACAAGGATGTGCCCGGTGGGCCATTTTATGGCGCCAACCGCGAGGGATCATCCGTTCCCCAGGGCACAATTGACAATTGGTGGCGCCAAGGAATGATGGGCGGGGCCAAGGCGCAACTGGATGGTATCAAGGCTTTTTCTGAAACAGACCAAACTGAAGATTTACAAGCAATCGCTATTCCCACGCTCGTACTCCAGGGCGACGACGACCAAGTGGTCCCACATGAAGCTGCCGCAGTAAAGCAGGCCAAGCTTATTAAAGGCAGCAAGCTGCAGATTTACAAGGGGTTCCCCCACGGAATGCACACAACGGAGGCAGCCACAATCAACAAGGACATTTTAGACTTTTTGAATAGTATTTAGTTGAGGAGTATTTGGTTGCAGCAATGCCTTGGAGTTTTTTAAACGTGATGCTCACGTCATGCATGGTACGCAATGGATCACATGCTAGCTTTTAATAGGAAATTCAAATATTTGCCTGCAGCCGATACAAGGCGCCGTGGGCGCGGGGGAAAGAATTTTTTCCTAGATACACTAAATATCAATATTCATGTCATAAAGTGAGTTGATATTGACGTGCGGAATGTGGCAATCTAAACAGCCGGCGCTATCACATGCGCATGACCGCATATGCAGGCACCCATATATAATCACCGGCCAGCCCACCCTGATCCCCCTACAATCTCCTCACAACTCGAATGTCTACATTCATCGATCATCTGACTAGCTACCCTAGCGTCTCTCAAGCAGTTGGCTATGCCAAAAGCTTGACTGTCGTGCAAAAGGCAGGGGCCATTTCCAAGCCCTATGTTGATACATTGGCTCAAAAAACTGCGCCTCTCACTAACGCCATATATTCCAAGGCGCAGCCTTCTCTTGCGAAAGCGGATGAGTTTGGCGACAAGTTCCTCAGCAACCTTGACTCGCGCTTCCCCTCCATCAAGACTGCTCAGCCCAGCGACCTTGTTAGCGAGGTAAGGAACCGCTTTGATGGTGCCAAGGCCTCCGTTGGTAGCACAGCCTCCTCCGTCAAGACCAAGTATGCACAAGTTTATGATACCAACGGCAAGCCCTACATTGAAGGTATCGAGAGTCGCATTGCTCCTCTCAACGACAAGCTCGATGGCGCCATTGACAGCTACCTACCTGGTGACTCCAAAGCCCCTGATGCGGCCAATGAGCTGAGCCGTTCTTATGCCCTTGCTATCAAGCTCTTTGGCCGCCTCAAGCCTGCAGCATTCGGCCTTCGCGATAGTACCTTGTCTCACGTTCAGACTGTTTACAGCACCAAGCTCGAGCAGCAGTCACCAGTTATTCAAGACAAAAGCATCAACATCCTTGGCAAAGCTGTTACCATCAAGTTGAGCTACTCCAAAGACCTTGCCGCTGCCATCAAGACCGGGTTTTCTCTTGGCTACGAGTCGTATGCCAAGCTGTTTGAGATTATTTCCAGCTCTCCCACTAGCAAAAAGGTGCGCGACACTGTTGAATCCGCCAAGAAATCTGCAGCTGAGGTAGTTGAAAAGACAGAGGCCTCTGTCTCGTCTGCAGTTGAAGATGCCAGGAGCGAGACTAGTTCTTTGAAGAAAAAGTCCAAGGCAAAGGTTGACAACAAGGTCGAACACATCACGCAAGAGGCTCAAGCTGCCGTGTATTAATACTACTGCAACATCATCATTATAGCCATATATGTATATTTATATAGCCACACTGTAACCTTCACTAAATAAATAATCCACTTATAAGTACAAACTCGGCGAGTTGACAATATCTCTGTGAATCAGCTCCAAGGCCTTTTCCATCTTTACTGCCAAATCCTCATTCCCAATGGTGCGAGCTGCTTGGGCAAGTTGCCTCAGCAGTTCCTCGAGTCGTCTAAACATGCGAATCAGCGACCCTTCAAACACATCGGTCATTTTTGTGATTTGAGCAAAGGTGCAGCCACGGCACCACTGGAATACCACGTCCATCAGTTCGGGTTTGAACTGCTCCACGTACTCTGTCTCAACGACTGGCATCTTGCACTCAGCGCTGACCTTTGCAATGCGGCGAGCCATTGTTTGCAGCAGCCTGAAGGGCTCCTTGAGCTCCGGATGGAGCACTGAGCCCTTGTCATTGACCTTTTCGTCAAAGACAAAGCACGACAAGAGCGCAGCGCATTGCTCGGGTGACAGCGGCGTGAAGGTACCGTTGAAGATAAGCTCAGTCAATAGCAGCTCGTCACCACTCGAGATCTCGCAGGCAACACGACCCTTGAGCTCGACAACGTCCTCAACTGTTGCAAAGCCAAGTCTCTGAAGAACCCTTTTGCGATTGTGCAGCTCGTCCATTTGAATAATTGAGTTGGCATCCTTTACCTTTTGCTTTGTGACATTGATCTCGTCTTGAATGGCTATTTTTGCAGCATACTGCTTGTAGAGTTCCGGTAGTTCGGGATCGTTGATCAGAACATTGGAACCAAGCTTAGCCTCAAGCACCTCGCACTTGCGCACCAGATCAGTAAAGCCCTCATCCTTGATGTTCATATTCTCAACCGGGTCGAGCGGGGGGATTCCATCGGGGAACTGTTTGATAATCTCCACGATCTGCTTGCCCACAGTGGCACGCTGTTTTGCCGAGCCCAAATCAGCGGGTAGATTAGTTCTGACCACCGAGAGCTTTTGAATAGAGTAAAGTGTGACTGGCAAAATCTCCATTTTCGACTCCTCATCAGATTTAGCCGGCTCGACACCAGGAACAAGCTTGGGGTCATTTTTGCGCACAAGATGCATGGGGGTTGTCTTTGACACCTTGACAATCACATTGGCAACGTACTTCTCGTGGTCGTCGAATTCAACCTTTGAGTGGCGAGGCACGGGGCGCTTGTCGACATTAACAACCATACCCCAGCCAAAGTCAAGGTCAGGTTTGCCTTCTTGTTTGACTTTAACTTGAATAAGTCTACCCTTTGCGAGGAATTTGAGCGAGTGACCGGGATGGGTGATGATCTTTTGCATATCCTGGCCATATTCTGCGACCTTTTGCTTGATATTGTAGTACTCCTTGATTGCGTCCTCGTTGGCAATCTGAGTCGAGTCAAACTGAACCTGCAGCTTGTGCTGGTCGGCCTCCAGCAGTGGCACCTTTGTGGCGTGCTGGAACTGGAAGAAGCAGTGCTCCAACATAAACTCTGGCGAAATACCCTCTACGCGCAACAAGTTCAAAATCATGTTGTAGCCCAGGTGAAAGGCAGAGTCAAGGCGGTCGGTGACACCCTTGAGCATACCCTTGGCGACACTCGGCTCCATCTGCTCATTGATCATCATGATAACAATACCGCGGTCATCGAGACCACGGCGACCTGCGCGACCGCTCATCTGAATGTATTCACCGCCGCTCACCCAACGTGTTTCCTTGCCGTCAAATTTACGTACTGAGGTAAACACAACAGTCTTTGCAGGCATATTGAGACCGATACTGAAGGTTTCTGTAGCAAAAAGAACCTTGAGCAGACCCTCCTGGAACAACAGCTCAATGACCTCCTTGAGGATCGGCAGCAGGCCAGAGTGATGCACACCGATACCGCGGCGAAGCAAAGGGAAGATGGACTTGATCTGACCCAAATTGCGGTCGGATTCGCTCAGCTGGCTCATTGCGTTCTCAAATACCTTGGTGACCATATCATGGGCATCGCTGTCGTTGAAATCAAGCTTGGACATTTTGGTTGCCAAGTTTTCGCACTCGCGCTTGGAAAACGAGAAAACAATTACCGGATTGTATTTGTTTGACATGATCATTTTGATAATCTTGTAGATATCTGGCATTTCCTGCTTGCCACCCTTTGAAATCTTGCCCTTTGAGTGCTTGGCATTGGCGTTGGCAGGATCCTCACCTGACTTTTCTTGAAGCGTGCCCATGGCCTTTTGGAAGTTCTCTTCACGGAACTGTCCCTTTTCATCAACGACCAAATGAATACCACTGCCTCCCTCTGGAAACAGGTAGTGCTGGAGTGGAGTTGGCCGGAAATTCGTGTAGACAACATGACAAGGTTGTGAGTGGATTTTGCAATGCCACTCGGCAAATTCACGCGCATTGGGAATTGTGGCACTCAAAAATACGCACTTGGCCCGGTCGGGCAGTAGAATAAGCGTTTCTTCCCAAACAACACCGCGCTCCTTGTCACGCATGTAGTGGACCTCGTCAAAAACAATCCATGAAACTTCGCGAATGACCTCTGAGCCACGGTACAGCATACTACGCAGAATTTCAGTCGTCATAACCAAGCACGAGGCTTCAGGGTTGATGGTGATATCACCAGTCATGAGACCCACATCTTTAAACTCCGCCAGCAGCTCACGATACTTTTGGTTGCTGAGGGCCTTGATAGGAGACGTGTATACTACACGCTGCTTGCTGCGAAGAGCTTGAGCGATTGCATACTCAGCAACTACCGTTTTGCCTGCAGATGTGTGGGCACTCACCAAAACTGACTCGTTGCGCTCGATTGCAGAGATAGACATGCTCTGAAAGGGGTCGAGAGTAAAGGGATAAGTGCGCGCAGGATTAGTGCTTTTGTGGTTCTCAATGGGCTTGTAGTCGTAGTCAGGGGGCAGCGCGACTTCATGGCGAATCAAATGGCTGCCGGCTACAGCATCTGGTGCACCAGCCTGCACCTCGACAGCGTCCGTAACAACAGGCGCAGCCTCTTCTTTGGCTGGATCATTAGGTGTCGCGGGCTTATCCTCCTTTTTAGACTTTTTAGATTTCACAGGTGTTGCATCCAGCTGGCGCTTGGGTGATTCCTTCACAGCCTCCTGCTTGGAGCTCTTGGTCTGATTTGTCTTTGATACCTTTTTTGCGCCCTTTTCGGGCTCTTCTTTAGGTATATCCGAAGCCTTTGGCGTCTCCTTGAATACCCCAAAAATATCCATGCTTAGAAATTTTTTTTCGGGACCACACGCCAAATAGTAGAGGAGCTTGCATATAAACACTTAAAATTATGCTATTTCTTGAATAGATATTGGGCTGAGAATACTTAATAGCTCTATTAATCTCGAATTTTCAGTCTACCCACCGCTGTGTCGTCGCAAAGCAATTACATCGCAATATCTCGTATGGGAACAATTGATGTTGAGTTGCACTAATGGCGATATTTACAATATGAGTAGGTCGTCTTGCAAATTGGGATGTCGATCTTTCGATCTACGGGTGCATTGATCCCGATGAATATCCATGGATTTCAGAAAGCCTACAGCCTCAATTGGCTCCTGAAACTGTGTGTGTGCACCCAGCTGAGCGATAAAAGTTGATACAAAACAGGCTTCAAGTAGGTGGATGGGCGACAACACCATGGGAACGCGCTCTCGCGTCTCTTGAAGTACGCACATATCCTTTATGGCCTTATTTATGTAGCTCGTTGCAGATACTGTTGTTCTCGTCTTGAGCAGACTAGTCGACTTCACAAAAACTGATCTTATTTCACCTGCTAGGTCTGATCGCTTTTTCCGTATTGTCGACTCAAATTGTATTGCACAGGCAAACCCTGTACTAGATGTGCGAGAAAATGAAATTTCAATATAGCTTCGAACACTACTTAAAATAATGAATAAATACGTCCTCATTGTGAAATTCTTGCTTTGCAAAATGAAAGACGACCATAAACAAATCGGGGAACTTTGATGTGAAGAATCGAAGGTACCCAGAAGGGATGGGCCCTACGCACTCCTTGAGTTCATCGCTGAAATCATTGTAATGGTTGAGTTTGTTGCGCAATGCTCTGAGCAGGTCGATAATGCGGTCACCGTGGTATTTTCGGTATTTGCCCAAGTTGTCAATGAACAACTGTGGGAAGGCCGTGTGCCAGTCCGCACCAACGACTTTGGGCGCATGGACCTCTAGGCGCTGTAGCAGCTCGCTATACTCCTCACGTGTATCATGCTCGAGGCGATCGCTGACTTTGACCAGCAAGTCAAGCTTATCTCGATCAGACCAGAAAAGAGGGTGTGCCATAATTTCCACAGTGTCGGGCCTGTCGAGAGGATTAAAGGCAATCATTGCTTCAATCAGATCTGTGGCCTCCTTGCCATATGGCAAATGCCCAAGATCAAGCTCAAACACATGATTCTCAATGTTGGGCTGGCGCATATAGCTTTCGCCAAAAGGATGCGCGCCGCCGCTGAGCACATAATAGAAAACGCAGCCCAGGGAGAAGATGTCTACTGCTCTTGTCAATCGCCTGCTGTGGTTCTCCTCGAGGATCACATCACTCGAGTACTCTTCAATTCCAGTCTTTGCCACATATCGGCTGCCCATTGAGATTTCAGGGGCTGTCCAGCCAGAGGTGCCTGCACCTGCTGCGGTGGTATTGTGGAAAGACGACTGGTCCGAGTCCAATTTTTTGCATAGCCCGAAGTCCGAGATCAGTAGCCGCACAGGGCCGAGGCAGCTGATCTTTTTATCGTCGCCATTCTTGGTGTATATTGTTTTGGGAGATGCTACCAGAATGTTTTGGGGTTTGAGATCACGATGCACAATTTTAAGCGAGTGCAAGTAGTGCACACCCTCAGTAATTTGCTGCAAGGCATTAAGGGGCTCCAAATCGCGCCGAAGCTCTTTGAGGCTCAGTTCCTCTGGATTAAGCAAATCTTCAAGAGTTCCTGGACACAGCTCCAGGGCAATGTAGAGAAACTGATCGGTCTCGTGCTTGCAATAGTAACGAACGACGTTACTGTGATCGTCACTCTCCTGAAGAATATGGACCTCGCGATTGGCAATCTCATAAAAGTTCAAAAGCATTCTCTTGATGGCAACTTCGCGATTTTGGAATCTGCCCTTGAGGACCGTGGTGCCATGAGAGCCATAACCTAGAATCTCGTTGGACACGAACAATGGGCCTAGAACCTCGCCTTCACGCTTGGCTTCTCTAGCCCGCTTGCCGCCGCGTTTGCCGCGCTTCCGCTGCTTGGTCTTTTCGGGTGTGCGGGGATCACTGATCTTTTCCTCAGGAGGCACAGTGGTAGTTCTAGCAGTGAGAGTCGCTAGCCAGTTAAAAAGCTCGGGCAAGTCCTGACGAGCAACAAGAACCAGAAAGAGTATCACCACCATATAGTGAAACAGCCCATACCTTTGCTCTGGAGCGGGAAGTTGAGGTGGCACGACAGGGGCCTCCACTTGAGGGGCACCGCCCCGGCACCAAGTGGGATGGACTCCTGTCAGTAGAGTAGCAAGTTCGCTCCTGGTTCTAAATACCTGGTTACCAGAGCACCAGGGAGCGACCTGTGCCGACACAAGAAGTGGCTGATATTCCTGGCCCAAGGCGTAAAAGTCGCCGTCGGCAGTGACGTCAACATAGAGCGCATTGGAGTCCTGAGCTTGCCCATTGCTGAGTAGCGGCTGTGGCAAAACTACAAATGAGCCACCATTGGACACAACGTCGAATACCTTGGCGACTCTGCCAACTTGCCGAGCCCACTGCTGATTGAGGCTTTCCGTCACAGCCATGACTGTTTTATTCGAAGTTGGAACAATATACAGACCGTCTAATGGCGCAGTATATTGCTCCTCCAAGTCACTGTCTCTGAGGTTGGACTCCCAACGGGTAAATTTGAGTCTCCATGCTCGCTCGCTCGCTTGCTCATGAATTTCAAGGGTGTACTCAGTGCGGCCAAGGTGTAGTAGGCCTCCAACGCTCTTTCGACTGGGAAATAATGGGCTGGTAGACCCATAGGCGTGCATCACCTCTCCAGACTCTGAGTCAATTGCATACAAAACAGTGTGCTTGCTGCCGGTATAGACGATATCTCCAGAGTAGGGAGTACGCTCGACCAAATCTTTTATTGAGGCGGGGATGTGCTCTAGACCGGTCACGGGATTGAAGTACAAAAGCCTCCCGGTATCTGTGATTTCGGTAATCCATACGGCATCAACGCCATCTTTATCTCCATTGATCTGTTCTACTTGCACGAGCGGTTCAGACTCGGTGCTCCACAGTAGGTTTCCCGTAGCTCTATCTCTGGCCTGGAGATCGCCGTCCAGCGTCGCAAATAGCACAAACTTTGCGAGTTTGTAGTCGTCAAGATCTCTTGGCTCAAATGCAATCAATTCATTATCGGTTCTGGGGGTGTAGCTGGCTAAACTGTTTGCAGCATGAGCCACACTGCCCAGCAGAGCTAGCCGCATGATGACAAGAATATTCAAGGGTGAGAGACGCACTCTGTATAATTGCACTGGATCAGAAAAAAAAACTGAGCCTAAACACGGCTTAATCCAAGGCTTTGCTATCAACTAAGGGGTCATTGAAAATTTTTGAATAGTCGATCGGGCAGATAATATCTCATTTGCTTAACGAAAATAAGCCCTCGAGAGATCGGGTTATACTTTAATCTCTGTGTTTGCATTACATGCATTGTCACGGCTCGTAGAACCTCGAGGAATCGCTCATGCGGGGGCAGGCGTCGGCTATGCAGGGGGGTATGGTGAACCAGCCGAGAAATTCAATGAACAATGTTTCCTATTTTACTTTTAATGAATTAAAATCATCTCTTGTGTTCAGATGCACCCCTCGCGACGCTTCCTTCAAGCTTATTGCGCCCGCGAATCTCTTGTTGATCTTCAACACTACGAATCTCGCCAATGATATCCTTGGTTTTACCAAAATAGATTTCATTCAGCATACTGCGCAGCTTGCTCTCTGTTTCCTCCACAAGAGTACCGATATTGCCAATGTGTGCCCAATCATCCACAGCCTTGGCAGTGGTCTTGCTAGCTTGGCGGGTCAGGTTACCGGTGAGATCCAATTTGGAAGCTCCAACGCCGAGAATAATAGTTGAAGTGAGAGAGTAGACGCACTGCTCGCCCTCTTCGACCTCAAAGACGTGTATGGAATCCCACCAGCTTTTCTTTTCTTGCTTTTTGATCAGAACTACTCCGGCAAAGCCATCTTCTGTCTCCCAAAGATAGCAAGAGCAGATTCCTCCGTCAAAGTAGAGCTCGCGATAAGTGTCAAACGCCGAGTTGAGCTGGATCTCCAATGCGCGCAGGCTCTCGGGAATAGTGGGGGAATCTTCGACCTTGGGCTCATATTCACCAGTGAATGGGCTTTTGTAGCTGTCGCCGTCGCGGTTATAGTCGCAGCACAGGAACTTGGCACCGGTAGAACATGTTTTGACCTGCAATGGCACATCCACTGTCGAGAGCAAGTCTTCAGCCAAGTCCTGCTGGGATTGACAGATGGTCGACAGGTTTTCCTTGATATTTTTCGGGTCTAGCCGCCGCAACAGGTCTAGAGCCGCGTTGTACTGGTCGTCGCTCATTTGTAATGTCGCTACAATCAAAAGTGTCTGCGGTTAGACAAGTCGTAGGTGCCTACAAGGCATGGACTCCGATTGAAAAGATCTACGCTAGTCTACGTGACTCCCGTATTGAGCTCTACGACAAGGCTCAGCCGGCAAAGCTGCCCAGTAGTCAAACTCTTCAGGCCCGGGCTACCGCTGTTTCCACCCTTGGCAAAAACACAAATGCCCTCAAGTTTCCTGTTTCCGAGGAGCTCAGGCATCCCGACGGTAATCCCTCGTACTACACTACAATTATGCGCGAGGCAGTGCGCGAGAATAAAAAGAGCTCAACCTTCACCGCTATCAAAGAGACAACCTGGGGTTGGTTCAAGTAGTTATTTTTCACACCATATGTACATATAATATTTAAAAGTAATTCAGCTCCTGCGCACAGGTCCTGTGCCTTTATCAGGCGAATAAACACTTGGACTGTCCATAAGGCTAGGGACGATCTAATGCAGAGCCCAGGTATTGAACTGATTGGCTCAAACAGAAAACTAGTACCGCATAGTTAGCGTCACTCATCCTTTGCTGCATACTCGGCACCAAACAAACCCAGGCCTTTGGCGGCGTTCTCGGCCGTATCAAATTCAATGAAGCCAACGTTTTTGGCTAGCCGGGCCTCGACAAATCCTTCCAGCGTGGCGAATTTCTCCTTGACTGCCGCATGGTCCTCTAATTTGGCAATAAATAAAATGTTATGCGGGCTGAGCTTTCGCCTCTTGGCAGGAGCGCCCTCACGAACTCCTCTGGATCTAGCCCTTGCCTCTTGTACAATAACTTTTCTGCCAAACATTTCTGTATCGTTCAGCGCCACGATTGCTTCATTCGCAGACTGCGGGCTCTCAAAATCGACAAATGCCTGGCCGCGCATCTTGAGTGACTTCTTTGCATAGACAGTGCTGGCACCAAACTTTCCCATCACCTGCTCGAGGTGCTCCTTTAGACTACTCAAATTAATCTTTTCATCCAAGTTACGCACGTAGACGGTAGCCATTATTACGAATGATTGAACCGACAAAGCAGCTGGTGATCATGTTCTTATCGGGACTGGTTGGAGGGTATTTCTACGGAACCTCGAGTGTCGAGCAAAAGCTCAAGGGGGGTTCTGATAATGCCCTTCAAACTTCGGATAATCGCAACTGCAAAATGGTTTTCGTGATCCGCACCGATATTCCTCTCACACAGGGTCGTCTCGCCGAACAATGCGCTCAGGCTTGCTTGGCATGCTATGAAACAGCCGTGGCAAAGGCACTGGATCAGCTCAGAGCGTGGAAAAAGCAGGGTCAGGCCAAAGTCACTCTCAAGTGTAACTCCCAGGATGAACTCTTGATTTTGCAACGTAAGGCAGATCACTTTGGTCTTGTCTCAAGAATAATTGTTGACCCGCAGAACGGGCCCTCTGTGCTTGGTATCGGCCCCGCCCCTGCGTCTTTTATTAACCAGGTATCTGGCGATCTTAAACTTTATTAGCTAGTGCTTTAATCTGTTTACTTTTACATTTTTAAAACGCATTCCCCCTTGTGAGCATCAATGCGTTCAACATCATTACACACTACCGTGTCGCCCGTGTTCACATCCATGGATGCCCTCACAAAGACGTCAAACCCAAGCTCAAAGCAATTGGCCAAAACAAGCGACCCTCGACGGCCGGACTTGGCAACTTGGCAGTGTAGAAATTGCCAGCCCTCGGATTGCTCCAGCTGCTTGAGCGAATGGAGTTTGTTTGACCTATCTGCCAACTCTCGCGCCAGCACTACGTTTGGCAGCACATTGCGGCTAAACACATCACAAATGTTTTCGGTTGGGGAATTTCCGCTCAAATGGGTCACGAGTTGGTCCTGGTTCACGGCACTGAGCGCACTGTGAAAGGGGTATCCAATGGGGGCATATGCCGGTGCATTCAGAAATTCATGTGGGCCTGGTTCACTGGACAAGTGCTCGTTTTCATTGAAGTCCTGGTTGCTAGAGGCGTCGGCGTGCTGCTGCACAAGCCAACACAGCTCGATTCCATGCTGGCGTGCATAGTCGGAGGCCCAAACAGAAGCTAGGTGCCGTGCTTGTTGTGAGAGTGGAGACTCGCCAAGATCGATAATTGATTCAAATTCGGATCTGCGCACCTTGGGGCATAATGCATTGAATATACTTTTGAGAGTTTCCAGATCTCGTTGCATCTTGAACGTTGGTGTAAAGTACCCCATGGACTGCCCCGTAACTGCTCCAAGACTGACACTAGTCTCTACCACTCTGTTGTCCCAGGGATTCAACAGGGCATTCACAACCAAGCATTTAGTGGGTGTCTCTTGGAGCCCACGTTTGCGAGCCATACGCGAATCCACCATCGGCAAGTTAGGTAGCGACAGAGCTCGTAGCCCAATATCGCAGGTACCGTCCACAGGTAGCCTCCATGGAATTATCGGCAGACATATACTAACAAGAAATCGATCGTATTTTTCTCTCAGCATGAAACCAACATCGACACTCTGATGAGAGCACACGCCAAGATCCTCAAATTCAGGCAGTGATTTGAAGGCTTTGAGCTTTGGTGAGGATGAAATCAGGGAGATGAAAGGATCAGCAGCTACTCTGTAGTTGTTTTTGTTTGGCTGTATAGGCGATCCCTCCATTGTGCTATGTGAGAGGGCAGCAAAAACCCTATACCGGGTGAATGCATCACTGTCATTTAGCATTTTATAGACTGCCAGAGCCTGCTCTAGCGTCGTGCCTTTTCTGTTTCTCGCTCTCTGCACTAGGGCCAAAGCTTCCCCAAATTCAAACGCGCCAAGCCGTTCTGGTTGTGCAAATTTGGCGTAAATAAGTTTTGTGTAGATGTCCAGCTTTGGGACCAGCTCTATGGCGCTTTGTTTAGACTTGGCCAGAGCTTCAATGCTCACGCTGGCCTGGGGCCGGATCGCCAATGCCACATCGCTCAAACTTGCAATGTGCGTGTTTTTCTGTGTGTCCAGCACATCAAATTGATCACGAATGCAGAATGTGACAAGCCCCAGTGAGGGTGGATCGCTTTCGCGTCTCAGCTCCACAATATCGCCAATGCAAACACCCGATGGTAGCGTTGTTGCAGAAACAATGGGCGTTGACCTGTGAAGCCATCTGAATTGAGCTCGCGATACTGTAATTCTGCTATATCTGAGCATCCATGTGCAGGTGCAAAACAGTACTCAAGTTGGCAGATTTGAAAAACTAAGCAACTTTTTCAAAAGAGTACCTTTTTTGTTTGCACTAAATAAATGAGCATGCTCTTAATTATTTAACTACCAATAGCAGCTAATCTAGTTCTTCTTGCGGAACTTGCGGTCAGCGGGGCCAACCTCAGCAACCTTGACGTCGGGAATGACGATCTTGAGGCTGGCAAGGAGCTCGCTAGTCTGTGTATCAATCTGGAGACCGTCCTGGACGATGACCTGGAGAGCAGAGGTCTCGGGGACGTACTGGTCGCGGCGCTCACGCTCCTCCTCTTGGAGAGCGAAGGAGACACCGTTGACGGGACCCTTGGCAATACGGCGCATCAAGTGCGAGGTGTAACCAGCGACCTTGTTGCGGAGACGCTTGCTGGGCACGTAGGCAACAGAATCAATGATGCGCTTGTTGGTCTGGAAGTCCTCGGTGAGACGAGGGTAGTACTTCTCGATAAGCTGCTTAGCGGCACGCTTTGTGGTCTTGGTGCGGACGTTACCCATATGGAGATTGTGTGCTGTCGCGGGCACTGATTGTAGAGTGGGTGGAAATTGCAAGCCCTAACAGCTGACTCACGCAACATTACAAGACCCCCATTAGGGACCCCCATTTGGCCCCCGGGGTAGGTAATGTGGCTGGTCAAAAAATAGGCTTACCAAACCTGCAAGACAATACGTCCCAAACTTCAGAGCTACTACACACAGATGCATCCGCCCCATGGAGTTTCAATAGAGCCAAACACCAAATTCCGGAAATCGATGGAAGACGCGCACGCAGTGCATTTAATTGGCAAGCATCAGTATTATGCCGTTTTTGATGGCCATGCCGGCTCTGTCTGTGCAAAGCAAACTGCAGAGAGGCTTCACATCATTTTGGAAGATAAACTCAAAGAGAGTGATGACATTGCAGTCGCTCTTCACCGCTCCTTCAACCAAATCGATAAGGAGTTCAAAGACATTGCCAACTCAGGTAGCACTGCGTGCGTTGCCGTTATACAGGGAGAGAAGCTCGTTGTTGCCAATGCTGGAGACACTCGTGCAGTGCTATGCCGAGCAGGGAAAGCCTTGCGTCTCTCCTACGATCACAAGGGTTCCGATAAGCACGAGCGGCAGCGCATCACCAATGCCGGGGGGTTATTGATCAACAATCGAGTAAATGGCGTTCTAGCGGTGACGAGGTCCCTCGGAGACCTCTATATGAAGGACTATGTGGTAGGAGATCCCTACACGACCTGTACACGTTTACAGCCCGCAGACGAGTATTTGATCATTGCTTGTGATGGACTCTGGGACGTCTGTAGTGACCAGCAAGCCGCTGACATTGTTAAATCCAAGGACCCACAGCAGGCCGCTGACGATCTGGTCAAAACTGCGCTTGAACAGGGGTCAATGGACAACTTGACCGCAATCGTTGTGCCGCTGAAAAAGTAAACCCGAGTGAGCATGTATTTATTAAAAACTTTGAAAAAATTTCGAGAATTTAGTCTCGCCAGCTATCTAAAGTTTGTAGTCCAAGTTAATTTGGACAGTCTTGTGCACGCAGTATGCCTCGACACCGTACGAGCCAAGCTCGCTGCCGATACCGCTCATCTTGTGTCCACCAAAGGGGACGTGCAAGTCCTGGTCGTTGCTGCTGTTGACCCAAACGGTACCAGTGTTGATAGCATTGGCAGCCTTGTGGGCCTTGGTGATATCCTTGGTGAACACAGCGCCACCGAGACCGTACTGTGTGTCGTTGGCAATCTTGATTCCCTCTTCAAAGTCCTTGAACTTGATAACAACAACGACAGGACCAAAGATCTCTTCTTGGGCAATGCGCATATCATTTGTGACATTGGCAAAGATGGTGGGCTCAACAAAGTAGCCCTCGGAGCCGCTGCGTTTGCCGCCAAGCACACACTTGGCCTCCTTTTTACCAATGTCAATGTAGTTCATGACCTTTTCAAACTGAACCTTGGAGACTTGAGGGCCGTGAGTGGTATCTTTGGAGAAGGGGGAGCCTACAACAGTGCGGCCGTCGCAAGCCTTACGCAAGTGCTCGACAAACTCGTCATAAATACCCTCCTGAACAACAACTCTTGAAGTGGCGCAGCACACTTGGCCCATATTGTACATGATACCCTCGGCAGCCCACTTGGCGGCTTGGTCAACGTCGCAGTCGTCAAACACAACAGCAGCACTCTTACCACCGAGCTCTAGGGTAACGTTCTTCAGATTTGACTTTGCAGCGCTAACCATAATGTTTTGACCAGTGACGGTGGAGCCAGTAAAGGCGATCTTGTCAACGTCCATGTGCGAGCTGAGAGCACCACCGGCCTCGGCACCGTACCCACTGACAATGTTGATAACACCAGGAGGGAAACCAGCCCGCTTGATGAGGTTGCCAAAGTAAAGCATCGACAAGGGAGTGACCTCTGAGGTCTTGAGCACAATGGTGTTACCAGCAGCAATGGCAGGAGCAATCTTCCAGGAAGCCATGGCCAAAGGGTAGTTCCAGGGGATGATTTGTGCGACCACGCCAAAGGGCTGGTGGCGAGTGAAGCTAACCTTCTTGGGGTCATCCATCACAACACGGCCTTCAATCTTGTCGGCCCATCCAGCGTAGTAGTTGTAAACATCGATGCAGTGGTCAACGTCAAAGTTGGCATTGGCGTATCTGGGTTTTCCCGAATCAGCGGCCTCGATAGCAGTCAAGGTGTCGAAGTCCTTTTTCATTTCTTCACCCAATCTGCGCAGAAGCTCGCAGCGTTCACTGCCAGCAGTCTCTTTCCAGGCGCCCTCAAAGGCCGCACGTGCAGCAGCGACAGCAGTATCGATATCCTTGGCGCTTGCAGCGTCCACCTCGCAAATAACCTTTTCGGTGCTGGGGTCAATTGCCTCGATCTTCTTGCCACTTGTGGCGGGCACGAATTCGTTATTGATGAACAGGCCAGTAGGCTGCTCGTAGGTGATTTCAGAAAGGGTCAACTTCACCATATTGTCTATCAACCAACAAAGGGGTGCACGTCTTATTTAAATTGTCAGTCACGTGGTGTTTAGGCGCCAGATAGCCGCTAAGCGGTTAATTCAATCGAGTCTGTGAGGAGCAATTTGGGAGCGCCAGATTTCAGCATTTGTGCACATGAGCTCACCGCATTTCAGGGGAGAAGAGCCTCCCTGGACCCTAGCTATCTGGTGGGGTTAAAGTTGCATGCATGTGGCATGCATAGGTATACTCACCGGTGCCGACCCAGAGCAACACACGACATTGATGATATACTGGCTGGTAGTATTAATGATGGCCTATATATGGTATCGACTCAATGAAAAGCTACAGCCCCCCGTCTTCAAGCAGGACTGCCCGAAAAAGCTCGTTGACAAGCTGCTCAAGCACCGCAATCAGGCAACTGAGGCTGCTGTTAGCACTGCAATTAGCAATTTCATCTCGAGCGTCGAGAAACTTGAGATCTTGGAGATGGCTACTCACACTCCTTCAATTAAATTCGAGCACGGCCGGGAGTTTTTCATTCCTGATAGCCCCGACTCTCCTAATTTGGACCTTGATGAGGTTTGGGAGTCTCAAATTTTCGATCTGAGGCTGCAATGCTTTCAGCTTTGCACCATGGCCAAGGACGAGAAACACCGCTTGGCGTTTATGTACCTCGCATCTACCGATAAGGTGCAGACGCTGCATCGGCTCTACCCCTCCAGTCAGTGTGATTCTTTGATCGAGACTTTGCATCTTTATGGATTTAAAATTATTCACGGTATATTATAGCCCCAGTGTGCTAAAGGTGCTCGGCTCTTCCCCTCCGCTTTGACATGCAGCATTGGCTGACTACAACAAACGTGGAGTCTAGAAGTCTCAGTGCAAAGATCAATAGATAGAGTACCAAATATAGCCAATGATCAAGCGACGTGAGTCACGCTGACAGAGAGCTATTGCGGTTTGGTTATTAGGGGTTTGAGGGGTCAATTGATGCTATGCCCAAGCTCATTCTCACAAAAAAAGCTCAAGGTGACGCGTTGGCGAGCCGATAAATTGTGGCTACTTTGGGAAGATTGCTGATCAAATTGCTGCCTCTTGGAGGACAAATTTAGACTAGCCTTCGTTTGAGCATGAATAAAACTGTTCGCTTTGGGCACTCTGCAACTTCAATTTGCTGGACTTCAAAGCTCTTCTTCAGAACGCCAAAGAACTTTTTGTTGGCCTTACGCCGCCTGGTATACGAAAGAATGATTGGTGCCCCCTGTTCGCTCAGCCGCAGCATGGTCTCAAGCAGAATATCAAATGCGTCTTCGGCGTAGACACAGTCTGCCGCCAGCACAAGGTCGACATCTTGAGCGAATTGAGGCAGTGGCTGAGACCAATCGAGCAACTTGGCAAAAGTGTTTTCAAGTTTGTTCAATGCTATGTTTTCGCCAAGGAGAGGCAGCATGACTTCTTGGTCTGTGAGAAAAACTGTGCAATCCGGGTTGGCGAGAGCCAAGGCTAATCCAACCAAGCCTGTACCGCTTCCCAGATCTATAACTTTGAGGGGCCGATTGTAGGTTTTCACAGCATACTGTGCCAGCAGTAGCCCGGCCGGCCAGACCTTCCCGCCGCACCCTGTTGCCCCGCTATCAGTATTCACCATTAGCTTGTTAGTTCCGAATGTAAATTCCTGCTGCAAAGGAGCCACCGTGTCACGCAGCGGGCAGATGTCCTCGGATAAGATATGCAGCATGATGCAGGATTCTGCAAGGGAATCTTTCGTGGAAGCTCGGCTTTTTTTTTTTCCCCTCAGAAGGAAATCGCTAATAAAATACGGGCATCCACAAAGATACCAGTAGTCACTAGAATGTGTTAATTTATGTGGAATACTATAACCTTTATTATGCTAGATGGCTTCTTTACACGACGGCAGAAGCGTTCTTGGCAACAGCGGGCCACAAGTCGGAGCACTCCTTGGCAACGGGGCCAGTAATGGCGGAACCCTTCATCTCACCCTTGGGGTTGACGACGACACCAGCGTTGTCCTCAAAGTAGAGGAAAACACCGTCCATACGGCGCCAGGGCTTGGACTGACGAAGGACAACGGCAGGCACGACCTTCTTACGCAGCTCAGGCTTACCCTTCTTGACGGTAGCCATGACCATGTCACCGACACCAGCAGCGGGAAGGCGATTGAGGCGACCTCCAATGCGCTTGACGGAGATGATGTAGAGGGCGCGGGCACCGGAGTTATCGGCGCAGTTCATGACGGCACCAACGGGCAAACCGAGGGTGACACGGAACTTGGATCCGGACTGTGTCTTTTTGCTCATAGTGGATGGAGATGTGCCCGGCGAGCACTGAGTGATGAGTGGGATGTGAATTCGTGAGCCCTATATGCTTGCATAAGCATTGGGTAAGACACCCGAATGCGCAAGCGGTGTCAAGACTGGTGTGCTTTAGGCTACTTGCGCTGGCATTTTTATTGGCTTTTGGCCGTAATGAACGTCCCAAAGCCCTAAACTAGTAACGTGCGCCTATATTGTTCTCGGTAGTCCTGACTGAGGGAAAGTTGACCGTTGGGACCGAGCTTGGACACCATTTCCTGCAGAAACTGTTCTATTTAGATGTTAAAATCAGGTTGGCGCTCTTTCTCAAGCTGCTAGCGGCGTGCAACTTCCATGGGCTGGCTGTTAATCAGCGCAAGGCGTCGCTCTAGAAACACTCCATCATGTCAAAGCCCGTTAAAAAAGTTCCTAAAAAGCCCAAGACGCGCGCCGTTCAGCCAATAGACCTGGACAAACATTGTGGCGTACCACTATCTACAGGTGGGCTATGCGGGAGATCACTCACATGCAAGACACATGCCATGGGCGCTAAACGCGCGGTCAAGGGGCGCTCGCAACAGTACGACGTGTTGCTTTCGTTGCATCATCAGAAAAAGACTGTAAAACAAGCTCAGCTTAGCACAATTGCTCAGCAGCAAGAGGAACTCGAGGAGGACGATGGACGCGTTCTTACTGACGCTGAGGAGGTCCAGCTGGTACTCAAGGGCGTTTTCCAGAGCCAGCCAGAGCCTCTAGGCACAAGAGTTATTCTGCCCACGCGTAGCCGGTCTCAGTTTATGCAGATGCGTGAGCTTTTTTTTTCGAGCGTTACCAAGATTCCTGCAGACTCCAATGGGCTAATGTCCGGCGCTATCCTGGGCCGTGCAACCGTATACAACCCAGAGACAGGCCAGCGCGTCACCAGGCCCTCAAGAATTTATGCAGAGAGGATGAAGGACCAGAAACGAGCTGCTGGCCCAGCGGGTGTAACAACTCCAACCCAAACATAACGGCGGTTGAGCCATTATTTATTCCTTATTTATCCAGTTGTTAATGTACCATTTCAGTTCCGCAATACTCTCAAGGATATCACTCCGAGCAGTATGGGCCTCCTTCTTGGCTGGTGCTCCCCCGACAGGGCCCACCCGCTTATGGATCTCTTTAAAGGAGCTAACGTCCACAATACGGTAGTGCAGGTAGTCAATGACTTGGGGCATATCTTTCATAAGGAAGATCTTGTCCATGTGAACAGAGTTGCCAGCTAGCACGCCAGTTCCCTTTGGGATTTGCGACAGGTATTGCAAGAGTTCCTGCTGCACGGATTCCAAAGTGTGGGAACTCGCAACACATTTGTCCCAAAGGCCACTCTTTTTGTGCTGATTGTAGGGCCATTCGGTCATTTGCTCCAGCCTGGACTCTGGGCAGTGAATCACCCGTTCAAACCCGCTGTCAATCACGTCGAGCTTATCGTTGGTCAGTAAAACACAGATTTCAATAACCACATCATTTACAGTGTCCAGCCCGGTCATTTCGCAGTCGATCCATACTAGTGGACCATTCATTATGTGCAGTGGCTAATCTAAGCACAGGCGCCGTGATCGAGCTTTAGGGTACTTCCATTCACACTTTTTGTAGACAACAAAAACATCACTGCATTGGCAATGTCCTGAGCATCCACAAACTCCTCGACAGCATTCAACTTTAAAAGTTCAGGCGACGCGCTCTTGCCCATGTCAGTTGCCACGAGAGCTGGCGCAATGGCGTTTGCTCGGATATTTTTGGCAGAATATTCCCGGGCAATCGTTTTCACAAACGACTCGATCGCACCCTTTGACGATGCATATGCACTCATACCCGGCACTCCCCTGGTTGCCAAAACGCTGCTCAGATAAATAAGATCACCACCCGTCTTGAGCATTGGGTTTAGCAGGGCCTTTGTCAATAGCATTGGGGCAACAGTGTTGACTTGAAATATTTCAGACAACAGCGTTGGCGACTGGCGGACCAAAAGACGCTGCGGCGCAATGCCAGCACTGTAGACAAGGCCATTGACAGGCTTTGAGTAGGTCCACTGCTTTGAATCGGAGAATGTGTTCAGATCAAGCGCAACAATATCATGTTGGCCTTCTCCCAATTCCTGCTGGACTTGCCTGAGCTTCTCCTCATTTCTAGCCACAAGCACCAAACTATGGCCTGCTTGGGCGAGTGTGTTTGCAACGACGCGACCAATCCCGCGCGATGCACCAGTGACAACGTACCGCATGACAGAACAAAAAGAAGGGGATGTACTATTTCACTTGCTCGTTTACGCAGCGTTAATTTTGTGGTTGCAAGGTTAAATTAACTAAAATATTAAACTAACTTAGTCAAAGAGACCCATGCCCATGTCCTCGTCAGACTCGGACTCCTCGGCGGGGGCGGCCTCCTCCTCAGCGGCAGCGGCACCACCAGCAGCGGCACCAGCAGCACCAGCGGGAGCGGCACCACCAGTAGGGACGGAGGCAAGCTTGGAAGAGCCCTCAGTGATGAGCTCGTCGACGTTCTTACCACCGAGCTCGGCAATGACGGCGTTGACACGCTCGTCGTCGGACTCGATACCAACAGAGGCAAGGACGGACTTGATGTCCTCGGCGGAGGGGCTAGCGTTACCAGCGGCAGTCAAAAGCAAAAATGCGGCAATGTACTTCATTTGGATAAATCGATTTAAGCTTTCGCAGACAGATCCTTGATGTGATATATGTGCGAGTGGGTTTTACGATGAAAAGCCTAAGCCCTTGTACATTTGTCATCTTATGTGGGCGTTAGGGTTGGCCTCTCTTAGCCAGCCATTTCAGCCAACGTAGGCGTACACTCGAATGGATTGCTCCAAGAGATTTGAAATAAGTTTCGTTGGGACTGGCACGTTGGTTTGCTTCGACTCTTGAGCGCATGTAAATACCAACGACCCACCGCGCATGCACATGCACATGCAAGGCAAGCGCCACTGCGCTACCTTGGAGCTTTTCGCGCGAAACGAGTACTTCCAACACGGTCTGATTATTGCGTGAATTAATATATAGTATCTAATTCTCCTCATCGTCTTCCTCGGCGCGGCGATCGTAGTACTCCTCCATGATCTTGGGAGAGATACGGTTAAGCAGCTCCTTGGGGTAGATACGAAGCAAGTTCCAGGCCATGTCCAAGGACTCAAAGATGGTACGATCCTCGTATTTGCCCTGAGTAACAAAGGTCTTTTCAAACTTGTCCAAAAATTCGAGCGAAAGCTTGTCCTCGTTGGAGAGGGCTTCCTCACCAACAACAGCCTTCATGGCAGCAGCATCCTTACCGATAGCGTACTTGGCGTAAAGCTGGTTCGACACATCACCGTGATCCTTACGGGTCATACCCTCACCGATGGCGGCCTTCATAAGACGAGACAAGGAGGGCAGCACGTTGATAGGGGGGTAGATACCACGGTTGTAGAGTTGACGATCAATAAAGATCTGGCCCTCGGTAATGTAGCCAGTCAAATCAGGGATGGGATGGGTGATATCATCGTTGGGCATACTCAAGATGGGGATCTGAGTGATGGAACCGTTACGGCCCTCGACACGACCGGCACGCTCGTAGATGGTGGACAAATCTGTGTACATGTAACCGGGGTAACCACGACGGCCGGGCACCTCTTCACGAGCAGCAGACACCTCACGAAGAGCATCTGCGTACGAACTCATATCGGTCAAGATAGTAAGGACGTGACGCTCAGTCTGGTAAGCCAGGTACTCAGCAGTGGTAAGCGCAAGACGAGGAGTGATAATACGTTCAATGGTAGGATCGTTGGCCAAGTTGAGGAACAAGGTGGTGCGCTCCAAAGAACCGTTCTCCTGGAAATCACGCTGGAAGAAGCGAGCAGTCTCGAGGTTAGCACCCATGGCAGCAAACACAATGGAGAAATTCTCCTCGTGGCCATCGTGAGTGTCCTTGGTGGGGCGAACAAGCGAAGCCTGACGACAAATCTGGGCAGCGATCTCGTTGTGGGGAAGACCAGAAGCAGAGAAAATGGGGATCTTTTGACCACGAGCAATAGAGTTCATAGCGTCAATAGTAGAAATACCGGTGGAGATCATCTCCTCAGGGTAGGTACGGGTGTAGGGGTTGATGGGAGCACCATTGATGTCCAGGTAGTCCTCGGCAAGGACGCGAGGACCATTGTCAATGGCGGTACCATTACCGTTGAAAACACGGCCCAGCATATCCTCGGAAACGGGCATTTTGAGGTTCTCACCGGTAAACTCCACGGTGGTCTTTTTGACGTCAATACCGCTAGTTCCCTGGAAAACCTGTACAATGGCTCTGTCACCCTTGACTTCAAGCACCTGACCAGTACGCTTGGATCCATCAGGGAGCGTAAGGTTCACAATTTCGTTGAACTGCGGATACTTGACCTTGTCGAGGATAACGAGAGGACCGTTGATGGCGTTGACGGTATTATAAGTCAACTCGGGTTTGACCCGGAAATCCTGGGTCACGGCCTTTTTGTTGATCTCGTAGAGTTCCTTATCGCTCAAGGTCGCTGCCATGTTGATTGGATGAGAAATCAAGCGTTGTCAGCCCATCGCTATCAGCAGCGGCGGTGGCTGATGGTGGCGCACGGGTTCCGAGGATTTTTGGAAATCGCGATGCCTTTTAAATCAAGGTTGGTGGCACTGTTGGCATGCGTAGTCGGTCTGGCCGGTATTTTCTGGGGTACCTGGCTCAAAAGGGCGCCGGATTCATTAGAGTCCAATGTACGCACCATTGACGACCTCACATATTGGCCGGCCATTCCACTTGAATCCAATAAAAATCGAACGCAAATTGGCGGCGAGCGCGCTTGTATGTACATGCTTGTCCGAAACTGGGAACTCGATGAAGCCCTTGCGTCAATTCGCCAGATAGAAGATCGCTTCAACAAAAAGTACCGCTACCCCTGGGTGTTTTTAAATGATGAGCTCTTTACAGAGGAATTCCAGCTGATGACCTCAGGAATGGTTTCTGGAAACGCATTTTATGGGCATATCCCCGCATCCAACTGGAGTGTCCCCGACACCATTGACTGGGAGAAGTTCAATGCCACACTCAAAGCTGCAAGAGAGAACGGCGTCCTTTACGGAGACTCGATCTCGTATCGCAACATGTGTCGCTTCAACAGCGGTCAGTTTTTTAGGCACCCTCTGCTCAATCCCTACAGCTGGTACTGGCGAGTTGAGCCTGGGGTTGAATTCTATTGCGATCAAAACTATGATCCATTCAAATTCCTGAGAGAAAACAACAAAGTGTATGGGTTTGTTATCACCATATCAGAGTACTTCAACACCATCCCGACCTTGTGGCCTACGGTAAAGTCGTTTTTTGACAAAAACCCGCAGTACATTGCGCCAGACAATTCCATTGCATTCCTTGAAGATCGCAGAAAGCTACGGCCCGACGATATCCTACCTGAAGACCATGGTCAGGGCTCCAACTTTTGCCATTTTTGGTCCAACTTTGAAATTGCCAGCCTCGACTTTTGGCGGTCCCAACCATACCTGGACTACTTTGACTACCTTCAGGAAGCTGGAGGATTCTACTATGAGCGTTGGGGAGACGCGCCTGTCCATTCGTGGGCTCTTGCATTCATGGCCAACAAATCGCAGATTCACCATTTCAGTGATATTGGCTACTATCATTTACCATTTCACAGGTGCCCACATGACGATGCCTCTTTTGTGACTGGAAGATGCCACTGCCCGCGGTTCCGTGGAGAGGAGATTGATTTCCAGCCGTTTTCGTGTCTACCCCGGTGGTGGCACCATGCCGGTAGGCAAGCTCTTTTTACATTCAACGAGGCTCAAAAGAGCGAATACTAGAACTTGAATAAAAGAGAGAGAATTATATAAATAGCTAGTCCAGTTTGCCAGTGATTATGGGGCCTTTGGAAGGCGATGAAATGTACCGTAAGGCCCTGCGAAACGGGCGCGCAAGCACAAACGCAATTACTGCAAACAGGATTACGCCGCCCAAGGAAAGGTGGTGCTTCTCGAGCGTCTTGATATTTTGTCCTAGATTCAGGTCGGGCCTGAACTGCACCGGTGGGTTGAAGTGTTTGGGGGCCTTGAGCTTGCGCCCAAACTTGGAGCCACCCGTCTCGAGAATGATTGCAGCCTCATCGAGGTCATTAATACCGAGAGCCTCACCATTGATGTTATCGATGTAGCGGTTATTGTACCAGTCTACCGCAATGATCTTGCTCTCACCATCATTGACAGTGGTGGGGATGATCTGGCCAAACTGAGAGGCCCAATCTGTAGGGTCGACAAAGCTAAAAGAGCGCTTTCCAACGAGCGGCGCATCTACTGGGGTGATAATCACCGATCTTGCCACAGAGGTGAGACCCCGGTCAGAGTATTTTTTGTGCAGGGCAGAGCGCTGATCGCGCAGCTCAGCTTGAGTCTTTTGTTGTGACTCAATCACCTTGTCAAAAGACTCTTTAGCAACTGCGCTAAATTTTTGCTCAGCGCCAATGTGCACAAAGCTCACCGCAGAGAAACTGCTGAGGTGGGGAACTTGACTTTTGTCTAGCCTGATTGGCTCGGCAAACCGAACTTTGTTGGCCCAGTCGGTAACAGCTTGGGTATCCCTCATTGACTTGGGGTTGGTGCCAGGATATTTGTAGTAAAACTCATCATCGGCGCCTTTGCCAACATGAACCAGGTGCGAGCCAGCGAGGCCATCCACTTTAGCAGCAGCGCGAATTTCTTGACTGGAAGAGTGGTACACCACGCTTTTGAGCGCGGGGAAACTCTGCGCCTGCTTGGCAAGCGCCTCCCAGTCTTCAGTAGTCGTAGATGAATCAAACAGGTACACAAATGTCGAGACTCCATCTTTGAGGCCACCATTCACAGCAGCCTTGAGCTCGCTTGCACTATCCAGAGGGAGCACCTGCGCGCCAGTTTGCATTCTGTCATAATTCTGGAACTCCTGCAGCTCAAAGTTTCCAATAAACTCGTGGGCACTGGAACCGACGTAAAACCTGATTGTGGGGAAGGACTTGACATCTTGAGACAAACATTGATCAAGATCACTCTGGCAGTTGACGTGGGCGACATTCATAATATCCTTGGAGGCCGCTGCGTAGCGGTCCCACTCGGGGGCCATGGATTGACAATGAGGGCACTGGGGGTGGAAAAACTTGATCATCCAAGGCTCATTAGAGCGAGTGACCAGCTGCTCAAACTGTTCGGCATCCAGCTGCTTGGACTCACCTCCCGCGTGGGTAACAATGATGGGCTGGGTGCGAATAACTGCTGGCCGCTCAATCGTGGCGAGCGAGCTGGTCTCTAGTGCGACAGGCACTGCAGCTCCGGGTGATGAGGCAGCAGTAGCCGCACCGGCAGCCGTGGCGCTGGCGCTGACACTGGCCTTTGGCATGCCATGCTCGTCGACATCATTCTCGTCAACTCGCGGCAGCCCGAACTTTTTCAGCCACCTGGTGGTGCCTCTCCAATCGAATTGACGCTCTACAAAGTCCTTGATGTATTCACCGTCTCTGAAAGCCTTTACCTCAGGCCATGCCTTGACGCCCAGTTGTTTACAATAATCGCCATTGTCAATGCAGTTGACCTGGCCAAAATTGGCATCTGGGTAAGCGTGAGCAACCTTCTCCCACACTGGCGCGTATTCCTGGCAGTGGCTGCACTGAGGAGAGAAAAATTTGATAAACCAAAGACCAGCAGCGGAGGTGTTGGTGATCTTGTCAAACTCAACCACGCACTCGATCTCGAGAGGGCTGGAGCTGCTGGTGTTGTGCTCGAGAGAGGTTTCATCAAGCCCAAGCTCGCTCAACACGCCCGGTGCGGGTTCTTGGGCCTGAGAATCAGCTGCAACAGTTTGAATTGAGACGCTGGCTTGGGACAGGGAGGGGTCCGCCTTTGCAGTTTTGATGGGAGCGACAAGGGCACCGCCTCCGGACTTTCCGCCAGGCAATTCCCGCACAAAATCCACTAAAACTTTGGCGGATTCGCGGTTGATTGCCGTTTCAGCCAGAAACTCACTGTCGGTAAAAACCTTGATTGCAGGCCATCCGGTAACCTCCAATTTAGAGCATAAATCGCCCTGCTCAACACAATTCACTTGGCCAAACTTGACCGCGTTATTTTCTTCTTCCAGGGTTTCCACTGCTTCTAAAAATACCGGTGCATACAAGTTGCAGGTTTGGCAGTAGGGCGAAAAGAATTTCACGACCCATGTTCCGGGAATCCCAGTTGGAGTAAACTCCTCGGGTGTCAGGTTCACGACTGCCGCAGTGGCCATGGCCAACAATGCCACGCGCACGCCTCCAAACATAGATGATTAGGTGTTAAAGGGCAGTCAACCTTGGCGGTGCGGGGGCCACTCAAATGGGGTGGAGTTAAATAGTTGAACTAGATATAAATTATCCAAACCGCTGCAAATGGTCGAGTAGAACTTGTAGATCTTCGTCGCTCTTTTTAAATTGAAGACTTGACAATAAGGTTTTGGCCTCCTCTGCGTCTTCACAATGCAAGTTCCCGAGCTGGGCGATCTCGAATGGATGCAGGTCTGAGTTTTCGCTGGCCTTGAGCAGATGCTCAACCGCACTTACTGTTTGTTCGTCCTTAAACCTTGAGAACGCGGCGAGGTACTGCTGGGTTTTGCGCAGCACCTCGTTACCGCTAGAGAATTCCTCGTCCTCATCATCTTCAACTTTGACCTTGCCGTCTCCATTCCGCTGAGCCAGTGCTGCTGCAATCAGTAGACGAGCCTCACTGTTGTTTAGGGCGACAACTGCGTTTCCGTCCGAGTCTGGCTGGGACATGTCAAACTCGCGGCCAAAGTAGAGCTTTGTGGCGTCTTGTTCCTCGCGTTGCAAGTCTGCGGGACGCTTGCGCTGCTCCAGGATCTCTGCGGCAGAGGGCATTTTGACTACTGGCAACTGACAAACGCAATCTCCTAGAGATGGGAATTTTTTGGGCCACTTCAGAAGCCTCCACTCCGGAACCGCAACCGACAAACACCACCTTTTATGACTGGCTGTGGGTACACCCAGTAGAGCGCAAATACCAAACTCAGCCTCTGGCCCCTAGCTCCGCGCCCAAGGCCGGGCCGAGTGCATGTCCCGTTGACCACACCAAGCTGATGAAGAAGAAAGAAAACGCGTGCCCCGTGGACCACAACAAACTCAATCCAAACAATATGATGCCCAAACTGTCTCAGCAAACTGCGCCCGGTCAGAAAATTGCCCTGCCTACTGAGCGCACAATCTCCTCAATTCCAAGAGGCCAGACCGACGACAGCGGCAACTGGGAATACCCCAGCCCACAGCAGATGCTCAACGCCATGGTGCGCAAGTCGGGCCCTGACGGAATTGAGGAAGATGCCGTAGAGTCGATGGTGGATGTGCACAACTTTTTGAACGAAGGAGTTTGGCAAGAGGTGCTGGACTGGGAATCCAAATACACAAAGAGCTCAAAGGTCGAGCCTCGCTTGCTGAAATTTCAGGGTCGGCCATCGGAAATGTCGCCGCGGGCTCAAATGTTGCAATGGCGAGGCTGGCTGTTTAAGCGCTGGGCCTGTCCTGAGCCGTTTGACCGCCACGACTGGACCGTCCTACGTGCAACTCCCGAGGGAAAGGACTGGAAACAGGTACGCTACGTGATTGACTTTTACGAGGCCCCAGATGACGGAGACATGCCCGCATTCAGTGTTGACGTTCGGCCCGCACTGGACTCGCTGGAAGCCGTTCTCGACCGCTCTAGCAAAGTGTTTGACAAAGCTATGGGCAATTAAATTATCTAGTTTTATTATCTTTAAATGGCGACCCTAGCAATTAATCGTGAATGTTTGCTTTGGTTGCATGCCCTCCCAAATAGGAAGCACGGGAATCCAGGGTAAGGGTTTACATAAAGGGCGTCAGCACAACGTTACTCTATCCCTCGCATCCACCTCTGTAGCAGCAACAAAGTCGCGCATGTCTAGCCAGAGCATCGTGGGCGTGCATTACCGCGTAGGCAAAAAAATCGGTGAGGGGTCATTTGGGGTCATCTTTGAAGGCACAAACTTGCTCAACAACCACCAGGTCGCTATCAAGTTTGAGCCTCGAAAAAGCGATGCTCCCCAGCTAAGAGACGAGCACCGTACCTATAAGATTTTAAGAGGATGTCCAGGAATCCCAAATGCCTACTACTTTGGCCAGGAGGGTTTGCACAATGTGCTGGTGATTGACCTGCTGGGACCGAGCCTTGAGGACCTGTTTGAGTGGTGCAATCGCAAGTTTACCCTAAAAACTGTTCTTTTAGTGGCCCGCCAGATGCTAAGCAGAGTGCAAACTGTCCACGAAAACAACCTAATTTATCGCGATATCAAACCAGATAACTTTCTCATTGGCCGTCCGCAAACTGCCAATGCAAACACAGTTTATCTCGTTGATTTTGGAATGGCAAAGCAGTACCAGGACCCAGCTTCTCACCAGCATATTCCCTATAGAGAACGCAAGAGTCTCAGTGGTACCGCTCGCTACATGAGCATCAATACTCATTTGGGTCGAGAGCAAAGTCGCAGAGATGACCTCGAGTCCCTCGGCCACGTCTTTTTGTACTTTCTCCGTGGCTCATTGCCATGGCAGGGTCTCAGAGCTGCCACTAACAAACAAAAGTACGAGCGCATTGCTGATAAGAAGCAAGGAACTCCAATTCGCGAGCTCTGTGAGGGCTTCCCTCCTCAACTGGAGACCTACATGAAGTACGTGCGTGGACTCGCCTTTGAGCAAACGCCTGACTATGATTATCTCCGCGACCTCATGACTGAGGCCCTGGAATCATCCGGCGAGCGTGACGATGGCCAGTACGACTGGATGCTGTTGAACAACGGCAGAGGATGGGACTCTAGCAACAAAAAGCCAAACTTGCATGGTTACGGCTATCCCAACCCGCCAAATAACGCTGGCAGACAAGTCAGGCGCCAACAGTCCCGCAGGCAACAGTCAAAAGCTCAGCCTCAGATCAGTCAACAGGGCACCCAGCGTCAAAGACCCGCCCAGCCTGCTCAGGGACAACCCAAGCCATCGCAGCCATCGCAACCCTCGCAGCCAACTGCTCCTGGGCCATCAAAATTCCAGCAGCCAGTTGCTCCGCAGGAAAAATCTGAAAAGCCTAATAAACTTGCATCATTTTTCTGCTGCTCATAATGTATTCTATATCCACCAAAAAAATTCCCTTCAAAACTACCAGATTATATTCTGACGCTCATAAACTGGAATGTGGCATGGCCTCAGTGCGGCAGCTCCTAAAAATAAAGTGAGATAGAAAAAAAATTGAAGACGACAGGAATCGAACCTGCAACCATTCGATCTGGAGTCGAAAGCTCTGCCATTGAGCCACGCCTTCACTTCGGTTAGTAATTTTTTTGGCCATTCCCACAGACTATTTTGGATGAAAAAATTGTCCGCTGACTAAAATAGGAAAAATTCAAAAACAATTGTTGGATTATCTTCGTTTTGTAGTTAATTTTACGTCTCATAACTATCCAGGGATTAAGTTGTCCCTGAATATTACAATAGCGAGCTATTTAAAGGGATACTGGTAGTGTTTTGAATATCTTTATTTTGGCTGGGCATTTGGAACTAACTCTGGGACATCCATCCCCCTACCCTCGATTTTATGGCTAGCTTTATGGGGTATACTACACTGACTCACTGTAGAACCCCTAGCTACTCTCGCGCCATGCTGCATATGTTGTTTCACCGCCCGCGCCTGAGCTGGTCTCACTGCCCGTGCCTTCGCCACACAAATGAATTGAAGTTAATTTTGGAATTGGCGGGCTACTTGGTCTTGGAGGCGCCTTGACTGTTTTGTTATGGACACGTAAGTGCGCGGACTGCTATAGCCTCTATCTCGGCTCCCAGCATACTGGTCCACTACGCATAGCCATCGAGCTGTCCACAGTCAAGTACGTTCGGAATCCAAGTCTCCGATCTAAATCCAGTCAAGTCTAGGCGGAACTCGATATTTATCAGACTATTCCCCGAGTTTTTGCCATGTAGCAGCTGAATCAACACTGGCGGCTCAGCTCCCTGTTAGCCAAATCAGTCATTGCATTTAGGATATTTTTGTGCGACGAACTGCGTGGGAGATTTAAATTCAAGTACCAACTTGAGACCAACTTGATGGAAATATGACCTCTGACTGTTTCAGCCTGAAAATACTATTGTGAATTATTGTTTTCAGTTCGTTCAATCTGTACGCCCAAATGATAAAGGATATTTGACTCAATCCTAGGCTTCATGCTGGCATATGTTGACCGTATTGAAGTGGGGTCATGTAGGAGTAAATTTAGATCCATATCCGATGTTAAGGCATGTACGATGATATCGTGAAAACTCGGCGTATAAATTTACAATATGTTGATACCATCAGATTTGTCCAAAAGAATACCATAACAAATGCTAGATTGATGCACAAGCAACAACGCTTGATTGAATACGCTGCAGCTTGGTGCTGATTTCTAGGCTCGCCCTCTTTGGCTGAAGCGATAGAGTATATAAATGGCTAAGGTCGAGCCAAGAGTCCTATTCATGCAAACGCAAGCCCGCTGAAACACACGCGGTCTGGGTGCAAGTGATATAATCCATTCGCCATTTCATCATGCTGCAAATGCTCAAATGCTAACTGCCAGCCGGTCAGACTGGATTACAGTGGAAATAAGGATTTTAGCATGTGCAACAAGTTTGGGAGAACGCCGACCTGTCACCCTGATATGCATGAAAAAAGTTGATTTGTCCCAACGGCCAGAACCAGTAAGTTGCAATCGCTTGAGAGTTTCATAAGAGATGGCTGTGCTAAAACCACTACCCGGAATACTATCAGATGTAGCCTTTTCGAAGCCTCCATCTAGCAAATTAAGAAAACCTGCTCAGCTACAGAAATTCACCTTGTGCATGCATCCGCATGCGCATGCATGACCGATGCATGAGCGCAAAACAAACAAACGAATTCACTTAAGACTGACATTTCTCTGATTTCAAGTAGCTTTAGATGCTAATGGGCTAGATGGAAGCTTTGTTCAGATAGACGTGTATGCAAAATGCCCGATATTGAAGTGGCTCAGCCGCCGGGTATATGCGCAACAGCCAACTCCGACCCATCGGATGCACCTCTTACATAAGAGAACCGTTAGTTTAAATGTAGGTGCGACGCACAATTGTATATTTGTAAGGTTATATGGCCACTGGTAGCACTCATAGCAAGGAAGAGCCCTTCATGACACCTACAAACAGTACTAGCGAACCAGCTAGCGGAAACGAAGAGCCTGTCACACTGCTTCGTCAAAAGACAGAGGTTGATGATGAGGGCCATGTTACGCACAGGTCGATAAGCCGAGTGGCCTCATCAGCAGAGGCATACTATCTGGCTCGTGTGCTCAGCGGACAGAACAAACGGGATATGTCCAACATCCCAGAGATGGGTAGGGGAAAGCCATATCCTCCCGACTTGGTCGACCACGAAGCTTATAGAGTGGATTTCAATAATGATGAGGACCCTCATTGCCCATTGAACTGGTCTCTCAAGGAGAAGTTGCCCATGTCGTTTGCTGTGGCGTTTTCTACCATGAACTCATCCTTCGGCTCTTCTATTTATGGCTCCACTATGAACGATGTCATGGAGATTTATCATGTTGGTGTCTCCGTAGCAGAGCTCGGAGTTTGTCTGTACGTGCTGGGATACGCATCTGGGCCCATTGTCTGGGGACCGATCTCAGAATACTTCGGTCGTAAAACACCCCTTCTTTTGTCGTGTTTTCTGATGCTGTGCTTTGCGTTTGCAACGGCTACATCCAAGGACTTCCACACTTTGATGATCTGCCGGTTTTTCGCAGGCGCCGCAGGCGCTGGACCTCTTACAGTCGTGCCTGCAATGTATGCCGATATGTACGACAGCCGGACTCGTGGTACTGCCACAGCCCTCTTTACGCTATGTGTTTCAGGCGGTCCCATGCTGGGGCCAGTTATCGGTGAGTTTATCGTATACTCATATTTGAGCTGGCGCTGGTGTCTTTACATCTCGGGTATTATGGGTGCTCTTGCCATGGTTTTGGTTGCAGCGACCTGCAAGGAGACCTATCACCCCATTGTGCTAGTCGAGAAGGCGCGGCTGCTTCGTGGTCTAACTGACAATTGGGGAATTTACGCCGAGCACGAGACAGTTGTCATTGATGTCAAACAGATTGTGCACAATTCTCTGTTGAGGCCTTTCAAAATGCTGGCATCTGAGCCCATTCTGATGCTCATTAGTTTTTATGGTGGTTTGGTTTACGGTCTCTTGTATATGTGCCTATCAGTAGTGCCCAGAATGTACAAAGAGCAGTACCACTGGGAAACCGGTGTAATTGGCCTTCCATACCTCAGCTTTTTGATTGGCTGTATAGTCGCCACTTGCTGTGAGATCTTCATTTTTGGTCCTCGATACCTCAAGGCTTTGGCTAAGAGTGGGCTGCCGGTTGTACCTGAGGAGCGCCTCCAGCTCATGATGATTGGTGGCCCCGTGTTTACCATTGGAATCTTTTGGATGTTCTGGACGGGCGCCTACCCTAAGACACCCGAGACTCCTAACGGCTGCCATTTCATGGTTCCCGTTGTTGGCGGCTCCTTGTTTGGATTTGGATTTATCGGAATTTTCATTCCCATGATCAGCTATGTTGTGGATAGCTACCTCATGCTGGCAGCCTCTGGAATGGCAGCCAATACACTGCTGCGTTCGGCGATGGGCGCTGCATTCCCTCTTTTCACGGTGCAAATGTACAAGAACCTCGGATACCAATGGGCTGGCACGCTTGTCGGATGCCTGAGTGCCATTCTTATCCCTGTTCCCTTCATTTTCTACAAGTTTGGTGGCAAAATTCGCCAAAAGTCAAAGTTCGCGGTGGATCTCTCTGCTGGCATTGAGAATGCCGAGGAGAACGAGAAGCGTGATGAAGAGCGTGGTCGTGAACTTGTGCGTTCCCGCTCGCCTGCGAGCTAATCCTCCCAATAATTTTAGCATTTGCATACACATATAATTGAATAGATACCTACTACTAAAAGAAAAATCATGTGGCTTGAACATGGTGTATCAAACGGCACGCCACGCTGGCCCCATAGCCAGCACACACTAAGGCGAGACGGCCCTAGGCCCAAGCGCCCAGCTTTGTTGAAAAAAACTACATATCTAGATATTTAATTGGGATACCAAAAAAAGTGTTTGTGTTTACAGCGCTGAGCCCCTTTTTAGGCCCTTTTGGGCCTGGAGCTGTTTTGTCTTAGTGTGTACTGGATAAGGGGCCAGCGGGGGGTTAAACAGCTCATATTCTAGAATATTTCTCTTTTTTTTTGATATTCCTGAATAAATATACATAGTTATTGAGTGTGTTTCTCAAACCGCCGTATCTGCTACTAAAATTTTGGAGAAATCTGGTCAAAAACGTAAATTTGTATGACAAAAATTTTTTTTCAAGAAGTAGCGGTCTTAGCTCAGTTGGGAGAGCGCCAGACTGAAGTCATTCGGTCAATTATCTGGAGGTCGTGTGTTCAATCCACACAGACCGCAATTTCCTTTTTACTCTTTTACCTCGTGTTTTTGCTGAGTCACCAAAAAATTACACTTGACGATTTTCCCCGCCAGTGGGGAGCCTCCTTCTAATCAACATGACTCGTACCTTTTTCGTTGGCGGTAACTTCAAGATGAACGGCTCTAAAAGCCAAATCTCCTCAATCGTAGGCGGTCTCAACGAGGCCAAACTCAACCCTGATGTCGAGGTTGTGATTGCCCCCCCTGCACTTTACCTTGCCCAGGCCGTTGCCGAGAACAAACAGAAGACTGTGTCCATTGCTGCCCAGAATGTTTACGTCAAGGAGAGTGGTGCCTACACTGGTGAAATCAGCCCTGCTATGCTCAAGGACCTTGGTTCTCACTGGACTTTGACTGGCCACTCTGAGCGCCGCGCATTGTTGAACGAGTCCAGCGAGTTCATTGCTGAGAAGACCAAATACGCTATTGATAACGGTGTCAGCGTCATCTTTTGCTGCGGTGAGCAGAAGGAGGACCGCGAGTCTGGCAACACCTTTGCCGTAGTATCCGAGCAGTTGACCCCTGTTATCCGTGCTCTCTCCAAGGAGGACTGGTCCAAGCTCGTGATCGCCTACGAGCCTGTTTGGGCTATCGGTACCGGTCTCACTGCCACCCCTGAGGATGCCGAGGCCACCCACAAAGAGATCCGTGAGTTTATCGCCAAGGAGGCTGGTCAGTCCATTGCAGACTCTGTTCGCATTTTGTACGGTGGCTCCGTCAATGGCAAGACTGCCCCTGATCTTTCCAAGAAGGCAAACATCGACGGCTTCCTCGTCGGCGGTGCTTCCCTCAAGCCTGAGTTCATTGACATCATTAACGTTTGACTAGCACGCTCCAACAAGGTTCACCTCTAGAGGGTAACCCCAATTTTAGCTATATATCTTATCTTTACAGCTAGTCTTTAACTTTGTAATTTTTTTCAAATGAGCGTCGAGGGCAGCCTTGCGGCGATCATGGAGGAATACAAAAACAAATCCCATGAAGAAATAGCCAAAGATCTTCAGAAAATCCCATTTTTCATGACCGAGCTCGACGAAGATGCCGAAAATAATGAGCAGCTTGCAGCGCTTCGAGACCTTGCTTTCGATGGCACAAAGGACGAAATAGCAGAGAACTTCAGGCAACAAGGCAATGACTGCTACAAGACAAAGCAGTACAAGAATGCAATTGAGTACTACACCCAGGCAATAGATCAGGACTGCCAGGTTCCTCGCATTGAAATTGCTTGTTATGGAAATAGAGCGCAGTGCAATTTGGAGCTGAAGAATTACCGCAAATGTGTTAACGACTGTGTTAAAGTTCTGGAAATCGACCACGATAATCTCAAAGCCTGGTACCGCAGCGGAAAGGCGTTCTTCCAGCTTGGTCGGTACGACGAATGTCTCACTTGCTGTGCACACGGACTCAGCGTCGACAAGACAAATGAGGGTATACTCGGTATTCAGGACCAGGCTTTAAGACGCAAGGCAGCTCTGAAGCAGGCAGAAGAGCAGCGCATTCAAAGAGAGGCTGCAAAATCAGAAGAACGCAGGGTATTTAGATTGGCATTGGATACAAGAGGTGTCACTCGCCGCTACACAGAAAAATTCGAGGATAAACGCAAGACAGCTGGCGACTTGTCTGCAGCCTTGGAAGACCCCAAGGATCATCTGTCTCAGCTGATTCTCCCCGTCATGGTGCTTTACCCCATCAGTCTAGAGTCGGATATCATCCAGCAGATCTCAGAGCTCAGTACAGTAACAGAGATTCTCGAGCAGCTGTTTGAACAGCTACCTCCCTGGGCTGGTAAATTCCCTAGCCACAAGCTGGGTAACCTGGATGTTTTCGCCCCAACAGCAACCGGTGGCCTCGCTAAAGTTGGCCTCAAGAGTACACTCTCCAAGGTTCTTGGTACCACCAAACCCGATGTTACCATGGTCGACGGCATGGGTCGACTGTACGTTGTGCCTAAAGACGAGACTTCGAAATTCTTAGCATCTTGGAATAAACAAGAACTATACGATTGATTCGACGATGCATTGGACTGGAGTTTGGAGTTTTTGCAAGCGCGTGCTCTCGTGCCTCACATTATGGTCAACCGCTCTGGAGTGAGCTCCAAGCCCTAGACCGTGTTTGCGATCGCTTGGCAGCTACTATATTAATCTCCAGAGACTTAACGCGTACATACACGGTACATTGACTGATTAAATACGTTGTTGTTACACACTTCTAGATACCTTTAGGCGAGCAACAGTCGCAGCACAGCTGGGCTTGCCTAGCTCATATTGGGCTTGGCTAGCTTCCAGATAGAGTTAGTTTTGAACTCCTCAGGGGCGCGAGCAGTGTCAGTTTGACCACGCTGGACTCCTGTGAGGCGGAAATCTCTGTGGAGCATGGCATGGTCAAAATCGTCGGGGTTCCAGCGGTCACGCTTGCCACCATTTCTCAGATAGTGGACGCTACCCAAACTGCCACCTGCGACAGTAAGGAGTCCGAGCATAATGCCGTAGGGCATCAGAGCCTCAAAGGGAATCATGGTGAGAGAGAATTGGTAAGCGCTGATTGGGTGTGGTCACCCTCTCGTCGCTACAGAGGCTGTTGGGATTTTCGGCAGCGAAGAGGCAATTTTTTACAGAATCAATAGGAATTGCGTCTGAATTTGAGGGATTACAGTGTAGCTGTAGCTGCGCTTTATCTCGATAGTTAATTTTGTATATATGCTTCTATGTATGCTCGGCGCGGATTCAGGTCAATGACATTAGGCCTACATTTTTATAAGTTAATTTAAATGTTGGAGGGGTAGAGCATGACACGAACAGAAGCGCCAAAGGTCTTGGGGGGCAAGTTCTTGCGGAAGCGAGCACGGACGACACCGTTGTTACCGTGAGCACGGGTGATCTTACCCCAGATGACGCGGATCTTGGTGCCACCGACCTCCTTTTGGGCACGGTAGACGTAGGCAACGCGCTTACCGAGGTAGAAGTTGGCCTCCTCGGTGGTGCTGACGCCCTCGAGCTTGAGGAGGGATGTGCCAGGGGTGGTAACGTTCTTGGAACGCTGGTAAGAGAGGTGCTTACCCTTAACGTACAAACGGTGAGTCTCTGCCATTGTAAAGTTGGTGCTTGGAACCGAGAGGTTAGTGAGTGGGTGTGTTAGGGCGTGCCTAAGCCCTAAAAATTTCATGGCAATTTATAAGCGATGGTCCGAATGTGGCGATTTCGGTCAATGAGAGTTTTTAATTTTACAACTACCATCAGAAACACCAGTTCTTCGTCATTATGTCTACAGATTCATGTAAACATTGAATTCTACAAGTGAAAAAATTTCAAAAAGATCTTGTGCATAACCCTTGCCCACATACCCATATAAGCAGCGGATTCGCGTTAGATTTCCTCATGTGATGTACTCTATGGATCATTTCTATAGTACGCATCCTTTTTGAGCTCTTCTAAAGAGCCACAGAATCCAACTTGGTTGATGAGTGGATACCTGCACACCTTAGAGTGAGAACTGATGTTTTGGTGCTGTCTTTGGACACTCCATCTATCTCTAACCTTCACAGCTGCCCTAGATTTGCTGCCTTGTGCGGTAGTCTGGGGCCCGAAGGAGCGATGATCTTGACCCTCTGTATGTGCTTCTTCGGAAGAGTTACAGTGTGGTGGGTGTGTATGGCTGTCTGACAAGTTTACCTGTTACTCTGTGAGGAGCTCTACATAAATATATTATTCATAGTCAAAATTACTCATGGTATCATCCTCGTTGTTAATAATATTATTTGGACCATCTCTTGAGCCATCACGTCATGCACATCCTTGTCACGAATGACGATGGGCCTCCCGACGCTAAAGTCTCGCCCTATGTAGAGAATTTTGTGCAAGAGCTCGAGAAGAGCGTTCCAAATCTCAGCATTGTGGTGCCGCATGTCCAAAGATCGTGGATTGGAAAGGCTCATATCATTGGCCAGAACATTACAGGAAAGTATCTGTACACTGGCTCGGATGAGCAATTCGACTCTCCTCAGTCCACCAAAGCTCAGGAATGGGTCTTGTTGACTGGCACGCCTGCTACATGTGCCAACATTGGAGTCAACCATTTGTACAAGAGCAAGGGGCCTGTTGATCTGGTGATTTCGGGCCCTAATTATGGAAGAAATACTTCTGCTCCGTATATCCTCAGCAGCGGTACCGTTGGTGCTGCACTTGAAGCAGCAATGTGCGGCAAGAGAGCAATTGCTTTAAGCTATAGCTACACCCAGCAGGATCACCCTGAGAAGCACGTTCAGCAAGCTTCTGAGCTTGCAGTCAAGATAATTCACCACTTGGTCGATACTTGGCCCGAGGATGTGCAACTGTTTTCTGTGAACATTCCTCTTGGTGATGCTCTTGGCCTCGACACACCTATTCGCTATGTTCCCATATTGGAGCACAACTGGTCCGAGATTTTCAGTCACGAAGAGCCCTCAAAGCTCGAGTTTGTCTGGAGCCCCAACTTTAGTGCCTGTGACGCTAGCGTTCGAGCAAATGGCCCGGGGACTGATGCATTCACTGTGACTAGCGGCGAAATCTCAGTGACTCCTCTGACTGCATCTTTTAAACCTGCTTCAAAATTGTACGGTGAGACTATAGAGCTTAAGTAGTTATCACATGAAAGCTGATTCAGTCTTGGCTTCATGTCGCTCAAGGCTTTTATTTCATCACCGGATGCGTACGTCGCAGAGTGCTGGAGAGAGTGCACACAGCAGGCCAGCGTTCAAGAAGCAGATTTTATTTATGAAGACTATGATGTCCAGGATTTCGAGTCAAGAAACCCCGAAAAGCTGTACTACTCTTATGTTTTCCGCAAAGGGCTGATCCGTAAAAACTATTTGGCTAATATGGTTGCATATTTTACGGCAAAAAACCCAAAATCTGCTCTGAAGAGTGGATTTCCTGAGACGTTCAACTTTGAGCTCGACTATGCAGAGTTTCTCGACGACAGCTTGGATGAGGCGTACGAGTTGAGACAAGAAATTGAGGCTAAAAACGCAACCTGGATAGTCAAACCTGCAATGGGTGACCGAGGGGAAGGTATCGCCATTTTCAAAACCATTGATGAGCTCCAGGATGCAATGGACGCAGCGGGCGACGAAGATGGGGAGCTTCCGTTTCGCCATTATGTTGTGCAAGAGTACGTGCAGCCCTTACTCGTTGATGCACGCAAATTTCACATTCGCACATATGTAGTCTGCATGGGGGCCCTCAAAGTATGGGTTTACGACGAAATGCTTGCATTGTTCTCAGACACTGCCTATGATTCAGACTCGAGAGATCTCAAGGGTCACTTGACAAACACATGTGCTCAATCTGCCAAGACGTTTGATCCCCGTATCGTGCAGTTGTTCTCCAAGCTGCCAATAGACGTGCAGCTGGTAAAAACTCGCATCCATGATATTGTACATGATTTGTTCGAGGCAGCAGTTGCCGACCCAGTCAATTTTCAGCCTCTACCCAATGCTGTTGAAATCTACGGGCTTGACTTTTTAGTCAAGCCAGACCTGTCGCCAGTTTTGCTGGAGGTGAATGCATACCCAGACTTTGCTCAGACCGGTGAATTGCAGCCTCTGGTGAAAGGTCTGTTCAAAGACACAGCCGCAGTTTTGAATAGACGCGAGCCCTCATCATGTCTGAGTCTCGTATACGAGCGTCAGATTAGATAGTTTGAAGTTGTAGTTATTGAACTGGCTGTTTTTTTTTATAATAGTGCTGTAATTGGCTTTGCGCAAGCAGTGTTTACAAGCATTCAAGACACAGCCACAAGTGATCGTGGCAACATCACAATGCGCTCATTTCGCCCTCCTCAGTTTAGCTCGGGCATTTCAGGCCAATTTCGACCGGACGTGATTGAAACCTATGGAGTTTCAGAAGAAATAACATGCTCATACTTCGATCCGGTTCAATCCCTCTACATTGTGGGAACTCGTCAGGGTACTGTCAAAGTCTATGGTAAAAGTGGCTGCAAACGTACGTTTAGTCTAGATGCCAAGACCCCAGTGGAGCATGTTTTCCTGTGCAAAACCGTTTACCTCTTGGCTTTGGACAGCGCCAACTGTGTGACGGTGTGGGATATATCCACGAACGAAGTGTGGGCTCATTACCACTTTCCCTCACAGAGAATAAGCCATTACTGGGATGCAGCTCTAGATTGGTTGTTTATTGGCCAAAAAAATGGCCAGACATGTGCGTATGATATTGACAGAGGGATCATCTCTCACTTTCTGATCGACAATATACAACTCCAGCTGGTCCCAGCGGCTCGTCTTGGTGGAGTTATGAGCGTCCAGGTCCACCCCAGAGATGTCTCACAGGTTCTGGTATGCTACTCGGATATGTTTGCCGTCTACTCGGTGAGCAGTAACCAAATTAGGTTTCATGCCAAGAATAAAGACAAGCTGCAGTTTGCAAAATGGTCTCCTGGCGGTACTCATATTATGACTGGCTCAGAGGGCAGTCTTGCCTTCTGGGATGGCTACCAGGGACGATTCCTTAGTACGCGTCCTTCTGGACACACAACACAACCAGTATGGTGCAGCACAGAGTCGCCAGACGATACTTTTATTGTCTATGGGAGAGGTGATACCCTCGTTAAGGTAACATTTGGACCTATGCCCATATACACCGTGACTTCATGGGACGCCTTTGGCAAATTCTTTGCCAATCCACAGGAGCTTGCGACGCCATTAGATAGCGCAATTGCTGAAATATTGCCAATATCTCAAACACCATACTTTGGAGGTGGCCACAATCCCTCTCATTTGGTGATTCGTTGCCAAGACCAGTCCTTGACTACAGTGTTGGCTGCCAACTTGAAAATAACGATTGCTAATGCAGTTCTTCCTGGACCACTTTGCTACTGTGCCAAAAAGATTTCTTCCTCTACTATTTCGAGTATCCCAAGATTGACTTGGGGTGGAATCATGATCTCCTCTCCAAAGCCAGTAGTTACTGGAGGGTCGCCCACTGCTACTTCACGCTTGTCGCAGGTTTCGCTGGTATTGAATGGCTATGTGGATGGTAGTATTCGTATCTTCAGCGAAATGACAACAGATTCTCGTGTCGTGGAGACGAGCATCGCTGAAGCTGCCCCTGGCCCCGTCACTCTTGTGAGTTTGAGTGAGGATGGTGCCGAGTTGTCTGCTGCGAACTTTGCAGGTGCGGTAGTTCTTCTCGGATTTCAGCGTAATACTCATGGTATCCAAAGTTTGGGACTGTCCAACTCTGAAATTGAGAATGTATCTCACACAGCTCTAGCTGAGCTCAAGGAGGGGTACCTGCCCCTATGGAAAATCAAACCGAGAGGTCAAGAAACAGTCACTGCGCTATTTCAATCTGATCTGGGATTTGTAGCAATTGGATATTCCAGCGGCCGCATTGTGGTAGTGGATAAAAGGGGCCCAGCCATCATATTGGATGAGCAACTGGGTACAATACCAACAAAGTTCTCATTTGGAATCCAGCAAGTTCAGGCTGACAGCTACTCGTCCATTGTCATGTCGGTAGGTACTCAAGACGGCCGTGCCATGCTCTACAAAGTACTGCCACGCCAAGGCGGCGGCTTTCAAGTCGCTAAGGTTACAGAGTTTGTGCTTGGCTGTCCCATCATATCATTGGCTCATATAGATCTTGGCTCGGGTCGCCAAGCTTGTGCGAGCCGAGAGATTATGGGCCAGCTCGCCCAGGGCATTCGTATCAATGGCGGACTGTTGGTGTGTGGTAGCGACGACTCGCGTCTATTTGCGGTTACTGGTCCCAAGCCCAAACTTGCACATAAACGCCTCGATAGGTCGTTGGGCGCAGGGTTTGCGTGCCTCCGGGCGGGTGACGCTCTAGGGCTTATCAGTATAAACCAAAAGGGCAAGTTGAGCTGTTACGGTATCCCATCACTGTCGTCGCTTTTTAGCTACGAGCTCCCAAACTTTCCTATCGGCCCGGTCTCGATCAGTCTCAGCGGAAATGTGCTAGTTCCTCTTACCGACAAGTGTGCGTCGCTAGTGAGGATATGGGGTATTGGACAGAAAGAAGAAGCGACCGAAATGTACATTTCGAGTCGTAAACTCTTTCCCCGGCCTGAGATTTCGGCAACTGAATGGGTATCTGGGCGGCAATACGTCAAGCTGAGCGACTTTGACGAGCTCATCTCTGGTGACAGAAGGCCAAAGACTCGCAAAGAGCGCAAGGTATTCCAAGAGGTGCAGCCTGAAAGTACACACCCCAAGTCGCCAAGCCAGGGGAGGGGCTGGTTTGAACAGGCACACCCGCACTCTTATGCCTCTTCAATGCCCACCCAAACAAAGACATGGGGTCAGACGTTTGAAGGGTACTATGACTCTGCTGCTGATGCTGTGAATGGGGCTATGGATGGAGCAATTGACTCGGTAAAGACGACGCAAAAAAATGCAACAAAGGATATTGCCAAGGGCATTATCAAAAGCAAGTTTGGATTTTAAATAGTATACATATACTTATGTTAAGGTATTAGGCCAGAGCGTAGCTCATCAGCTTTGAGCCCTGCTCGTCCTTGACGCGATAGACACCGAGCAAGTTATCCGCGTGCTCAAAGAACCACAACTTCAGAGAAATCACCACAAATTGCGTGCCCTGTTCCGCACATTTCTGAATGTACTTGGCAACAAGGTGTACATTTGAGTAGTCCAGCGCGGCATCAACTTCGTCAAGCACGTAAATTGGTGAGGCACGGGTGTTATTCAGAGCGAATATTAGGGCGAGCGCAGCAATTGTTTTCTCACCGCCACTGAGCTCAGAGATATGGGCAAATGGTTTGCGCGGCGGCATTGCAGTGAATTTTGCGCCCACCCAGGGCTGCGAGGAATTGCTTAGCCGTAGGGCAGCTGCTCCACCAAGTGGGTCAATTTCCGTGACTGTTAGCTCTTTGTAGATACTGGCCAAAGCGTTAGCAACTGGCTCAAACACGTCCATAAATATTTCGCGACGAGACTCCTTGACCGCGGCCAGAGCGCGCTCAGCAGCAGTGCTGGCAGCTCGGGCTTCTTTGAGCTGTTCACTCAAATCGTCGAGTCTCTCCTGAGCTTCTTCAGCATTATCATCAGCCGTGTCTGAAAGCTGCTCAGTCTCAGTTTGAAGTTCACGAAGCTGAGCCCGCGCCACCTCGATAGCATCCTGCACGGCGTCATTCGTCTCAAGCTTGGCAGATAGTGCATAGGCTTCCTCCTCATCTGCGCCTTCAAATAAATCAAATCGCTGGATAAGACCCTCCTGAGTCTGCTTAATGCGATCAAGCTGGCTATTCAGCTCGTCGACCTCGTCTGTGTGATCAAGCTCGCCCTCTTGCAACGACTTGAGCTCTGTATTCAAACCGTCAATCTTTGCTTCATATTCAATCACTTGATCAGCGCTGAGTTTGAGCTCAACACTGTTTTGCTCCCTGAGCTTTTGTGACTCGGCAATCTTAGGCTCGTTTTCGGCAACAGCATTTTTTAGGTTCTCGATCAGCTCCTCAAGTTCTTTTACCTGAGAAGTCGACGACGTCAGCTTCCTTTTGGCAAAGTCGTAATCCTTCTTAAAGGTCTGTCGCTGCAACTCCCATGCGCTCTCCAATTCTTTTCGCTTCTCAAAAGCTTTTTGGAAAGTGTGAATATCAGTGTCGCAGGTAGCGGTGAAAGGCTCAAATACTCGTCTCTTGAGGCCACTAAACCCGAGCTCAACATCCTCGAGCTCAGCCTTTTGAGCTTCAATCTCGCTGAGCACTCCTTCCCGTCGGACTTGCACATCTTGCATATTGCGCGTAGCTGAATCTAGATCTTCGCTGTATGCATTCAGAGTAGCAGATGTGAGGCTACGCTCTTGCTCCACCAATGCAACCGCATCATCGATCATTTGAAGTTTGCGCTCCACTTCAATCACCTTGTCTCCAATAGCCAGGGAATTGAGCCTCAGGGCCTTGAGCTCTTCCACAAGCTCTGAAAGCTTTGCACGAAGTGTGCTAGAACGCAATTTATCAAATCTGTTGCTCTCATAGTTCCCCGCGGTCACAACACTGTTTGTGTTTAGCACGGTGCCATCTACCGACACAGTTTTGACGTGATACCGATCAAATAGATCAAAAGCAAGTTCACTAGAGTCACATAGCAACGTATCACTGCAGGCATACTGAATAGCAGCTGCATAGTCTCGCTCAAACTGCACTGCGTCGATTGCCAAACGAGCACCATTGATTGAACGCAGTCGGCTGTCAACATTTCGTAGATGTAGGCCATCTAGGGGCAAAAACGTCATTACACCCAGGTTTTGGTCTTGGCAAACGGAAATACATTTTTTGGCGGTGGAAATGGTGTTTACCACCACAGCGCTAAAGTTAGCGCCGAGAATCAAATCAATCGCAGAAGCAAAGCGCTCCTCCTTGGGCTGGACAAGCGTATAGAGTAGCCCAATAACACCTGGAACTTTGCGCTTGAGCTTTTGTACTCGCTCAAGCAAAGAGTTACGAGAGTCGGCGTCGCGCTTTTTACCCAGCATACCCTTAATCTGCTGAGCCAGGTCTGCAATAACTAGATTTTTCTCATCCTTGGCTCTTTTGAACTCTTCATGCTCTTGCTTAAGGCTGGAATGTTCGCTCAGGCAATCCTGCTTTTGGCGATGGTATCTCGCAATCAAATCGTGCTGCTCCTGGTCCTTGAGCTTTGCAATTGAGTGTTGCTGTTTTAAAGAGTGTACTCGAGAGCTCATTGATTCTGATAGCTTGTCAATCCCGCGTAGATCCGTTTGAAGAGCACCCATGTTTCTTCTAATTTTCCCAATTTTGTCTTGGTCAAGCGCTGTTTCAACCTCAAAATCATAGAGACACTTTGCGTAGAGGTCCATATCGCCACTGTAGCTTGTTACGCTCCCAATATTGCGCTCAAAGACGTTAGTCGCATTGGTCAAGACGGTCTCGCAGCGCTCCAGTTGCTCAGCATGCACTTGAGCCTCTCCCTGCAAGCAGCGCAGCTGGGGCTCGAGAGCCTCGATCCTGTGCCGGCCATTCGTTACTCTGGTGCGCGAAGCGTGGATAGTTGCAATAGCTGAATTGGTACTCAGCTCCAAATTGCGCTGATTCTCCTCTAATTCCTGCAGTTCCCGGACGGCATTTACTAGCTTGGTCTTTACTTCCTGTCCTGCTGCAGTGCTGGCGGCAAGATTTTTGGCAAGGCTGCGTTTCTCACGCTTGAGGGAAGTTGTCTTGTGTTTACACTCTTCAATACGGCATAAAATCGAAGCCGCTCTCAGGTCGAGCTCAAGCTGCTCAGCCTTTTTGATTTTCTCCAAGTTGCGCGCTCGTTTTCGTGTCGATTCAATGGTACTATTGATTCGCTTGACCTCGGCAAGCTGAGTGGCACGAAGCTTGCCAATGCTAGTTGCTTGATGGCGTTTCTCATCGAAATCAGTAGACTTGATATCATACTCTCGTTTGAGCTCGATACTGCCACTCATTTCCTCAAACAGGTCTGCCAGCTCCCTTGGACTAAGGTTAGCCATGCGCTCAATAGAGCCCTGAAACACCATGGAATTTGAGTTTTTGGAGATTCCAATCTCTTCAAGTTGATCCAAGTAAGTCTCTTTATCCACATTGCGGCGGCCAATCTTGAAAACGCACTGAGTTCCAGAGATTTCGCGCTTGAAAGTAACTTTATCAAATTCCGCTGCCACATATGATGTATCTGCTGTTGCGCCATCCTCAGAATCGCGGTATACAAGATCCCTGAAAGTGCGGGTCCGGAGTTCCGTGAGCGAGGACCCAAACACAAAGGAGATCGCGTCCATTAGGTTGGATTTCCCCACTCCATTGGGGCCGATGATAGCACTAAAGGAATTGTCGCCAAAGTCAACCACAAGCGTGCCCTTGTACGACTTGAAATTGCACAGGGTTAACTTTTTGATTCTCATCAGACGCGTGTCGAAATTACGAAATCCGTTCGCGTCAGATATTCAATTTAGGTGCATGAAATAAATAGTTAGAATAGATAGCTGCTGGTAATGGCAATAATTCAAAAATACCAGCAGAAAAATTACCTGTGCCGTTTTTGTGGTGTTCTAGGCTGGCTAAAGCCCTTGATCCAATCTTCTGAGTCGTCCGAGCTGCTTTCAGAGTCAGTTTTATCCGCCGTGACAAAAAGTTTAGATGGAACGGGGGGGTTGCTAACTGGATCTGAGCGGATATTCATTTCACCAAGCTCGCTCGCAGGCAAACTTTCAACACCGCTACTCGATGGCGGAGGTGAATTGGCGTCGGTCTCACTTTCAGACTCTTCCAATTCCGTTGTATCTGTAGAATCAGAGGCCGATTCGGTTGCCTCCTCGGCAGTATACTCGTGGCCCATTTCATCAGATGCCTCAGAAGCAGAATCAGAGTAACATGGTGGGGAGTCTTTGGATGGAGACATATCGCGAAGCTCCATAGGAGGTTCGCTCTCAGGCTCAATACCGGGGATAACCAGTTGATACAAGTCTTGCGGGCGCGGCCTAAAGGTGGGCTGCAAAATCCGCTCAAGCTGTTTTGTGGTACTTTCGTCCTCCTCATCAGAGAACTGAGACATTGGCTCATCTTTGGTCGGTTCCTGGAATTGCGAGCTATCTATAAAAGCAACTTGCAAATCTTTCTCGAGATGAGATTCTACCAGCTCCACCATAGGCTGTGGGAAACTGCCGTCGAGTTGATGCACTTCGACAATCGACTTGGCTGCTAGCTGCCAGTTTTCGAGCTCAATAGCTAGAATAGCACTGAGGGACCAGTAAAGAGGGTTCTTGTTGTAAGGATGACCGTCGAGCACCAGCTGTAATCTTGCAAGGGCAGGTTTAGCGCCTTCGTTGAGCCACTTGGAAAGCACAATCTCCGCCGTAAACATGACGTTTTTGATCACAGTAGCAGTCATTTTCGACTCACCAGAGATATCTGTATCTGGGTCAATCGGTGCGAAGAAAGTGGCCATCCATTCAACAAATCTGTCTTGTCCACGTATGCTGAGAGTTTGCATCAGCTCTACCCCGATTCTTTGTAGTTTACGATAGTCGCACGAGCTTTGCCTCATCATCAAGCAGTACAGTCTCCAAGCGGTCTCATAGTTTTGAGTGCGAAGTGATTTGTGCAATAAATGAGCCGCCATACCTCTTGCCTTGTGACGAATTGTCCTAGTATAGAACCCATCATCTTTTGTTTTCAGATACTGAACGTATTTGTTTCCCCGGAAGTTCGTGCTGTTTAAGATCGCCCTGGTCTTGGGGCTAAACTCACGAGAGTCCTTGAATTGCGTGAATTCTGCCGAATCCGTTTTGACCCTCGAGGGGCATCGGGATCTTTCAGTAGATTGAAGTCCATAGAGACGTAGAGTAAGTGCCGAGTGTGATCTTGAGTAGTGCGCGGGGTCAGTCCAGTCCGTCAACTCGCTGTCCAAAGCTGCTACGTTGAGAGTATTAGAATACACCAGCTCCCCATCGACTATCTTGAACTTTCCCAGCGATGCAGTGCCAAAATACTCATTCTCAGTGACTCGTTGCAATAAATTTGTCGCCGTCGGAGTATTAGCGATCAGATTGGCCAATTCGAGCTCCTCATGCTGCTTTAACCTGGCTCTTGTGAAACCGCTGCGGCCAGAAGTCCGCTGTTCAAATACCTCCTCTCTTTCAAAAATTTTGGAAACAGAGGTAGAAGAAAAAAAAATTATGCGGTCTGTGTGGATTGAACACACGACCTCCAGATAAATGACCGAATGACTTCAGTCTGGCGCTCTCCCAACTGAGCTAAGACCGCTGAAATACACGTGCGGAAAATCGGTTGGTCGTGATAATACTTTTAGCCGAAAAACCCAAAACAGTGTCAAAAAAGGGCTTTTAAAAAAAAGAACTGCTTTTATAATCATCAAATGAGAGTTTTGTGTGATAAAAGCACTACCTGATATGTAAAATATCTATAAGCTTATCCTTGTATTGCATTATTTGAACTTTCATCAAGAAATATTGACTCTGTGGAACATGTCGCGATGGTCATGGAGCTACTGCTATAGCTTGTGCATGCACTCACCGTCTGTGGTAAAATCAGACACAAATTTTCCATCTGTGCCAATATTTTGGCTCAGCATATCTGAGGCAAATGCTCTGATAGAAGCGGCGGTAGCACGGGATGCTGCCAATCTCACAGGTAGTAAAGGTATCCAAAAACTTTTTGAATCAAAAAATAATTGATGCCACTATTGAACAGATAATTAGCCCGATACTCTACTTGAAGGTTATAACGTCTATGAGCTTATGGGCTACTTCGTACTGTTCAGCTTGCCAGCTTGTAGCCATTGGAAGTTGTCCAATTCTTATGAGCGCCACAACTGACATGACACTCACAATAGAGACAACAGCAAGGCGTTGCTTGAGCGTCATGCGCAGACGCAGCCACATGTTCATTCCACCTACTGCATGGTAAGTATAAGTAGCAGTCAATAATACAAGGGAGAAAGGCACAGACCAGTCTCCAAGTTTGTACCGGACATATCCTAAATCAACAGCTGATGAGTCCCCGTTGGAGAAAAATATGGCGCCACCGCGCATAGCAGCCCAGTGGAGGGCTGTGAGCACAGTGAGTAAAACGCCAGACTTTTGGATAGGATTTCTGGGCTTGAGATGCTTGAAAAATCCTTTTGATCTGTTTGACCAGGCACGTTTTGCTTTGAGGGCCCAGCCTGCAGCCACGTGAATTAGGGCAGTTCCGTAAACGAGTAGGGGCTCGCCCAGAGTGCTTTGATAGATTGTACGCGTGAAGAGCATGACCTGATCGCCCAAATGAGGTGAAACGATCGGTGCTACAATCACAGCAGACAAGTGCATTCCAGCAAATGCTGTAAAGCCATAGGCGCTAAATTTTTGAGCCAGCTGCAGGCATCGCACGGCCGAAGGTAGCTGATACTTTTTCGCGGGGGTGCCCTTTTCTGGCTCTGGGGGAATGTCTCGGAGCTCTGCCATTGCTAGTTAGAGATCCAAATAAGCGGTTTCCTATTGGTCACCCAACTTCCGTTTCAGATGAGATTGATATTGCCTTGCCCTACTATTATGGCCATGGGTGTAGTGGGCAGCAAGGGCTAGGGTGAGGCTTGATTTTCCGCGCTCTAAGGGGTAATTTTCCGAACGCGCAGTACCATTAAATGTTTTTTTACGTACTGGGTGCTGTTGAGTCGAGAATCTTGGCTTCTCCTTGGCGGCATCCCAGACGCCGCGACTGGCGCAGCTGGGACCACTGCAACTGCAATCAATCGTTTCAGTGGGCTAGTTAAACTGTAAATTACTACTATCATTCGGAATCTTGCTTTTTTCGTTGCGGAAAAACTTCCAAATGTCTTGGCTGCAGAAAGCTTGCCCTTGATCATGCACGGGACTGCAGAACTTCCCCACAGAATCTGAGAAGTCGTGCGATAGCGCAGCAAAGCCGATAAGCACAATAATACAAGGATGAACACTTGATAAATAGCAATCTTTAGAACTGAATCTTGAATAGACTTTGCATCTTGCATGCGCATGCACGTTACGTTTTCCAATATATATACATCTCCGACGCACATGGCGGTCTCGTCATCACACGAATTGAACTATGCTTGAGTCGATACCAACTGGACTGAAAAAGGACAAAATGAAGGGCTACCCCTCTCCAAAGATTGAGCTATACGGCCCGCCCAGCATTACGAGCGGAGGGGAGCTCGCCGGCTCCTATCACCTGGACTTGCGCACATTAGCCAAGGGTGCAGAGCTCAAGTCGGTATCAATTAAACTAGAGGGCGTTGTTATGACATATTCTGCCGATTTCAATGGGAGTAGCCGCCAGAAACGCCGGCTCTATTGTGATCGACAGGTGCTCTGCAGTGATACCCAAACCCTATCAGCCGATGAGCACAAGTGGAGTTTCAACTTTGGTATGCCGCCGGGATACTTGCCTCCTAGTTTTAGGCTGAACAATCGGGTTTACATTCAGTTCTCCATTCGAGCAACTGCAAAGTTTGCCGCTGGCTCAACCCGCACATCCCTTCAGCTGGAGCATAATCCGGTCCACGAGATGCCTGGTGAACAGTGGGGACTGACCTGTTGTCACAACTGGCTCACTCTCAACACAGCCAATGCTTTGAACGTGTTGAAGCAGCCCCAATCCAAGAGCATCAAGATGGGCGAGACCAGGCTGAACATGGTTACGCTGCCGCAGCCCAAGCTTTCAATAAAGGACAAGATCCGCGGGAAATGCCTTTACCCGGTTAGAATTGAGGTCATGTATCCAGAAAACGGAATTCTAGCCGGGAGTGCCCTCAATTCTCTCAGTGTACACTTGGTTCGGGACAACCAGCCGCTGCCGTACCTCTCAGTCAAGAGCGTGACAGTTTCTTTGAACGTTTTGACCCAAGTGAGCGTAAACAAACACAAATTTGTGGATAAAAACTGCGTGCTTTTGATGCACAAGCAGGTTGATGAGGAGCTCCCAGGTCAGATTTCGTGCGACATCTCGCGATTGTTTCAAAGCGTTGACATCCCAGCAGTGGATGCTACCTTTACCACAAAGACACTCTCACGGTCATACCAGCTTGTGCTACGATGCGCTGTAAGTGCTGGGCAAAGCGCAACTGACAATGCGGTAGTGGTGCAAGTGCCAGTGGTAGTGTTTACCAGAACCGAAGATGAGGTGCTGCCAGCCTATCAGCTGGATCGTGAGCTTCCAGCATATGTGATTGAGGTCTAATATTTATAGTTTTATCCGACAAAGCAAAAACCGAATTTTTTCTCTATAGCTGAAATTTCATTTTAGGTCTGAAAAAAATTATCTAAGCTCTCCATGGTCAAAAGTTTTAATCGTTTTGAGCCAGAAGCGGTGTTTGGAGTGGTTGCGTCGACCCCTGCGACCGCTCATTGCCACCAAAATGGTACCGACTTTGTGTTTGTCGGCGCGTGTGAGTACATCTATCAGTGGAACACCAAGACAGGTGACCTCTACCAAAAGTATATTGATCCACAAATTGCCCCAAGAGTCAAGCCCCTCGTTCTCAAATACGACGAGAGCTCTCACATTCTTGCTGCAGGCTACTCTGATGGCTCAATCCGAATCTGGGATGTTCAAACAGCCACTTGTGTGATCACCTTCAACGGACACAAGTCTGGTGTGTCTGATTTGACCTTTGATGGGGACGCCACCCGTCTTGTCTCGGCTAGTTTTGACACCACTGTTATCGTCTGGGACCTAATTTCAGAGACAGGTACCTGTCGCCTCAAGGGCCACAAGGCCCCCATCACCTCTGTCAACATCACTGGCGAGTGGTTGTTGACCACTTCTAAAGATGGTATTGTTAAGCTTTGGGACCTAACTACCCAGTTCTGTGTCGAAACTCATGTGGCTCACACTGGTGAGTGCTGGCAGGGCCGTTACTTTGACGGAAAGTTCCTGACTGCGAGTAACACAAACGAGCTCAAGTTTTGGAAACTCGACCTCGAAAAACCAGACGGAGAAAAGCTTTCAGCTAGTGGTGCTATGGAAAAGGCCAGTAGACATAGGGCTTTGGCGCTCGTGGTTCAGGACGACAAAATTATTTGTGCTTCTCCAGACCAAATCCAGATTTGGCGGCTTAGGACGGAAGCAGAGCTCAAAACTCTTGCTCGTAGACAAAAGAAACGTTCAAAAAAGCAAGAAAATGATTCTAGCGAGGACAAGCTCCCCACAGATGAGAAGCTTCAGGATCTGTTTGTTTCCTTGGCTACCATTCGGCCTTCTGCAAAAGTTCAAAATGTCGTACTGGCAAAATCGGGTATCATTGCTAGTCTCGCCAACAATACAATCGAGACCTGGACCTGCTCAGAGTCGCCCGAGAGAACTCGTGTCCTTGAGCTGCCTGGCCATAGAACAGACGTTCGTGACTTGGCCATTTCTCAAGACGGAAAATTGCTTGTGAGCGGCTCCAACGGGCTTCTCAAGCTTTACAATACAAGCTCAACTAATTGCATTCGCACGATCGATCAAACTGGCTACATTTTGTGTCTCAAATTTTTGCCGGGCGATTCGCTGGTCGTGGCAGGCACCAAAGAGGGTACAATTGACCTCTACGACATTATCACATCTACTAAACTCGGGTCTTATGAAGCTCATGAAGGTGGCGTCTGGTCATTGGATATTTCCTGGGACGGCTCCACTCTTGCTAGCGGTGGTGCAGACAAGTCGGTAAAATTCTGGTCATTTAAAGTGGAGAGAGAAGAAGTTCCTGGTACTGATGAAATTGTTAGCCGCATGAGTCTTGCAAATACAACCAAGCTTGAGTTTAACGACGATGTACTGGCCGTCAAGTTCAGTCCAGATATGCGCTTCATCGCTGCTTCCCTGCTCGACAATACAATCAAAGTCTACTACAAGGACACTTTGAAATTCTTTTTGAACTTGTATGGCCATCAGCTCCCGGTCTTGGCCCTCGACATTAGCCATGACTCCAAGCTGCTTGTTTCGTGCTCCGCCGACAAAAATGTCAAGATCTGGGGCTTGGACTTTGGTGATTGCCACAAGTCCATTTTCGCTCACGAGGATTCAATCCTGAAAGTGGCATTTGAGCCTCAATCTTACAACTTTTTTAGCTGTTCCAAAGATGGTATGGTAAAGCGTTGGGATGGCCGTGGGTTTGCCCAAATTCAAAAGCTCGAGGGCCATCAATCTGAGGTATGGGCCCTTGCAGTCGCCCCTGACGGCACATTTGTAGCCAGTGCCTCTCACGACAGGTCGATTCGCCTGTGGGAGCACACTGACGAGCCTCTATTTTTGGAAGAAGAGCGCGAAAATGAGCTGGAGAAAACGCATGAGCAGAACATTGTTGACTCTCTGGAACAGGACCACAATCAAGCTGATGCTGAGGGTAATGACGAGCACGGAACCGCCGAGCAGCCAACACTGCACTCGCTTGAGTCGCTCAAGGCGGGTGAGCGCTTTTACGAGGCGGTTGAAATTTGTGTCCAAGACTTGGAAGAAGCCCCCACCCCACGCCATGTTATATTGGCGACATTGAACATAAGCGCTGAGAGATACCTCATGGATGTCTTGGAGAAAATCAAGAGCAACCTCGTAGAAGATGCGCTTTTGACTTTCCCTATTGAGAAGTTCTCTGGATTGTTCAAGTTTATCCTGATTTGGCTCAAAAACAAGTGGAACGTGCCCCTCGTATGTCGCGTCCTCTTCTTTTGCATGCGTAACTTCCATCGCCAGCTGGTAGCTAATCGGTTAATGCAAACAGAACTTGAGCAAATCAAGTCACTTTTGAGAGAGGAGCTGCAGGCATTGACCTCGACCATTGGCCGCAATCTGGCCCACATCAAGTACATCAATGCACAGTGGGATTTGGAGCATATTCATTCGTATGAGGACACTGCTGAGCCCACCCAAAAGCGGGTTCTCACTTCTGCATCTTAATTTATATTTCTTTTATTTACGCCAGTAGTTTGTCAGAGGTTTCGCGTTTATGGGGAAGAAAAAAAAGTGTGTGATCGCGACGCACGATGGTGATTTTGATGCAGATCAGTTACTTGCAATATACATGCTCAAGCTTTTACCACAGTTCAAAGACTGGCGGATTTTACGTTCAAGCGACCCCAGAAAGCTTGATCGGTGCCACTTGCAATTGGCCGTCGGGGGTATAGATTCCCACAAATTGCTACATTATGACTACAATCAACGTGGTTTTAGGGCAAAGTTTGCAAAATATCTCGATGACTCGCGAACAATGGCCGCATCTGGCCTTATTTATAGATCCTATGGCAGGGAGGTCCTTGCCAAAATTCTTGGGGTCAAAAAGCAAGAGCAGGTCGTAAAGGCCATATACACGCGCATATACCTGGACTTTATCGAGGCAATTGAAGCCCATTCCACCAGGCGCTCGGCTTATACCAAGCAGGGTAGGTTCCGTACCGAGGGTACCTGTTTGTCCGCCATTGTTGAGACATTCAACCCTACATACGTGGAAAGAGTCGTTAATGGCTTTGAAGATCATCGCTTCGAAACGGCATTAGAGTTTATTGGCCAGGCATTTGTTGCAGAGGTGCGCCAACAAGGTTTGGGATGGTTTCCCGCCAGAGCAATTGTAGTCGATGCATTTGATACTCGATTCAATATCGACAAATTTGGGCGGCTTCTCGTCCTCGAGCGTGGCATACCGTTTCGACCTCATCTTTTCAAGCTTGAGAAAGCTCATGCTGTTTTACTCGTGCTGTACCCTCTAGCTGGCTCGTATAGAATCGAAGTGGTTCGCAAATCCAAGATCGGGGGGAAAGAACCCACACTGTTTCCTGAAACATGGTGGGGTCTCAATGGAGCTGAGTTGTGTAAAGAGACCGAGCTGGATGGGTGCGTGTTTGTTCACTCTAATGGAATTCTTGCAGAGCACAAAACGTTTGAGGGAGCAATTGAGATGGCAAAGATTGTATTGGAGAACTACAAGCATATTGACCACCGCTATGTGATAGAGTCAGAGCAGTCGTAGGCGGCCAAAAGAGACAATTTTGCTTGTGGCGATAAATCTAGCTAGATAAACTATAAATATTTGACATCAATCGGAATCAATAGCAAGCGACTGAACTGGCGCAACGTTTTTCTTCTCATTCTCTAGTGAAGATCCCGAAGTTTCAGCTCGCACCGCGCCGGGGCGGTCGTCGTCTAATTTGCTGGGCATGTGTACTAGCGCCTTGTCAATTGGCCCGTTCTTACTTTCCAGTACTTCAACATCCACTGTGAGCTGGGGCCCGTTGAACCATTTGTGCCCATCCACCCAGTAATATATGAGGCATCCAATCCAGATAACGGGGTTAATGAGGCAGGTGTAGTTCATTGTGTCTGCGGTCACAGGGTTCTCTGAGGGGAACATTGCGATGAAGAATGCAGAGAAGACCAAGTAGAGGGCTGCTATGACGTTGTTGACACGCGAAAGCTTCTCGCCGAGGTAGAACGGTCCTGGCTTAAAAGTGGCGGTTTGGCCATACCACGCACGCCAGATAATTGGGGACAGCCACGCTAGCGAGTTCGAGCAAGTGTAAATCGAAAAGAGGGCATTGGCCGCGGTGGACCCGATCAAGATCAGTAGTCCAATTACCACTGCCACCACACCATCAAAAATGATGGCGTTATAAGGAACGCCGCGCTTGACGTCCAATTTATTGATAAGCCTCGAGAAGGGAAGAGCGCCGTCACGACTAAAGGACCAGGTCTGGCGGGATGCAGCGACAAAAATTGATAGGCCCATGAGCCACTGAACAACAGACATCATCACTTGGATTGCAATAGCCCACTTTTCACCTAGACAATCAAGCACAACTTGGGCAAAAGCAGACCCGGTACTACTGTTGAGGACGGCGGCAGTGTCTGGGTTGACGACAGCAGCGAGTACGCACATTATAACCCAGCCCAGTAAACCGCAAAAGCCAATGGCCATGACAATACCCAGTGGTACTGCAGTTGCGGCATTTGAAGCCTCTTCTGACATGTGAATGCACGAATCAAATGCACCAATAGTCCAGATGCAGGCCATCCAGCTAAGGAACCATGCCCAGCCGTATGGCCATCCTTCGTACAGATTGGTAGTATCGCCAAACACGTAGCTACCGCTATTCAGACTTCCACCGTTTTTAATAAGACCGATGGGAAGGGCAATACAGATGATGCCAATCAGGACTGCATTGATAGCGATACAGAATGTTTGCAACCGCGACATAAATTTCGTGGTGATCATGGCAACGGCAGCTTGCGAGACGATAGCAGCCACGAATACTCCATAAGCCTGGAATCGAGTGGACTCAAACGATCCGTTAGTAGCAATGTTGGGGATAGCAAGTACCATTGTGCCAAATCCATAGTCGATTGAGCACAAGCCAGCAATAAGACCCAGGCAGTTTGCGTACCCTGCAAGCCAGCAGAGGACCTTTTTGTACTGCTCGGGTGCAAATTTGTAGGTCCACCAGTAAAGGCCACCACTTGTGGGCATTGCACTGCCCAGTTCAGCAAGCGCAATGCCAACCGACATGATGAAAATTGAGGGCGCTAGCCAGCCCCATGTCATACCGGCACCTCCACCTTCTAAAGCCAGAGAAAATACTGAAGCGATCGACGGTACTAGGGACATGATGCTAAAGGCAATACCAAACACCTGCAACGGCGAAAAATTACGCCGTAACTCGGGCTTGTAACCGAGATTCATCAAAAGCTCATCGTCACCATCAAAAGCCATGATAAATTTTGGTCTCCAGGTGTCAGTCGCCCGGCTTTATGTATTACACTATCTTATCTGCAGGAGGCGCATGCCCCCGCATACAGGCGATTGGGGGCCCAGCAACCATCGATGCCTTTTAGCGAGCGCTGAGCGGTTAAAAAAAACAGTCCAGATGTTAAGCGCAGCATGTGATCAAACTGTTGCATCAACGTTATGCACGCAGATGACACTCGCCAAGTGATAAGACTCGGGTACCTGAGTGGACCGAGTAACGGCAATCTCACCGGCGGGCGGCATGCAACTGCGATTTTAGGCCACTATAAGTCGGAAATCACTGGACTCAGTAGTTTTACTTCCTCGATATGCGCTGTGAACAGCATGTGTAACTCGCCAGAGGAGACTTTTCAGCGAGCGTGTGTCAGACAGCTGGAACGATTAGTTTCATATAGCTACATGTAGTAAATTAGTAGATACGGAAAGGAGGGCCCATGGTAGACTTAATGACCAAGGAGCCGACGTTCTGCCAGTGCTTCTTGAGCAAGGAGACGAGGAAGTTGGTGGCCAACATGATGTGCTGGACAATGGCATCCTCCTCCATCTCAACGTGGGCGATGGCAACAGCCAAGCAGAGAACCTTCTTAAGCTGGAACTTGATGGTGCTCTTAACGTCAATGATCTTGCTGGCAAGGTCCTCGTTGTGAGACACAGGGGTGGGGAACTTACCGGCCTTGGAAAGACCAGGACCCAAGAGACGGGGAATCTGCTTGATGAGAGCCTCGGAAGCAACGAAAGCGTTGTACTTCTTGGCGAGCTTCTTGATCAACTTCTTGTTCTTGTTGAGCTTCTTCAAGTCCTCAACAGACATGGAGTCGACACCGCAAGACTTGGCACGGTCGCAGTCAACAGCGTCACCAAAGACACAGATGGTCATGTTGGGACGGGGGACGTTGGGCAACTTGACGGTACCAGAGAAACGCTTGTCACGCTGGGGGTCGTAGTTCTTCAAAGAGATCTGGAGCTCAATAGACTCGAGAAAGTTACGCTTCTTCTCGTTGGAGTGGGCAACAACCTTCTTAACTTCCTCACGGACACCGTTGGAACTAATTTTGGACGACATGTTTCGACTAGAGTCTCCCAATAACTTGGTGCCTTTTGTACTAGCACTCTCAGGTTTTGAGTGAAAATTTAGATCCCAAGCCCTTGACCATGACAAATGCGCTTATCCAACAGCTGACTAAACGCATCTCCCCCCTTTCTCTAGTGGGACTCGAGACTGGTGGGTCAAGCATTTAGCTAAACTAGGTAATTTGGGGGCAATGGTATGCTTACCCCAAAGCGTGACCAGAAATTGGCTTCGCATCTTTGTTCGGTCCAAGCACTCTGCCAGCTCGAGTAAATGGCTTGGAAGACAAAGTGGAGATTTCTGGAGCCGGCAGGCGCGAAACGATAAGTACAAATCGAGGGCTGCCTATAAATTGAAAGAAATTCAAAAGACGTTCAAAATTTTTAGGCCTGGAATGACGGTGGTGGATCTTGGTTTTGCCCCGGGGTCATGGAGCCAGGTAGCCGTCGAGTATACAAAGCCTTATGGAAAGGTTGTTGGCGTAGACTTGCTACCTACAGAACCGCCCCGTGGTGTCAATTGTCTTCAAGGAAATTTTCTCGACGACGAGTTGAAGCAGCGGCTTTTGAAACTACTGCAACAGCCGTTTTTGGGAAGGGCTAAGCCTGAGACCCGCTCATACTTCAATGAGTTTGAACATGAAAACGAACTCCATCGGCATCAGCGCGATTTAGAGAGCGCTATTGATGTTCAGAACCAATTTGAACAACCAGAGGACGAGTGTCAAAACGTCGACGTAATTTTGAGCGACATGCTGGCAAACACCACCGGTACTGCTCGTGACCATTATGAGAGTATGCAACTTTGTGACGCTGCCCTACGCTTTGCCACTGATGTCCTCCGACCGGGCGGGTCATTTTTGTGCAAGTTTTATACCGGTGAAGACGACAAAGAGCTCGAAAGGAAAATAAAGAGCATATTCAAGCAGGTCAAGCGCGTCAAACCCGCGGCATGCCGTGCGGAATCTCGAGAAATGTATTTCCTGGCACTCAAGAAACGTTCTCGCAAGGGATGAAAAAAAAAAGGCTTAATTAGAAAGGATAAATAGGAATAAATAAATGCCGACCTAATGATCAATTGAATCAGCGGCCTGTTCGACCTTGTCAACGACTTTGTTGACCTGCAACAGCAGCTCCCGCACACGCTCAAGTGACTGGTGTTTTGCCTCAAGCATGGACTCTAGCTTCATCTCTAATTGATCAGCAACGTCAAAGAAGTTTTCCAGCTTGAGGAGATTGGCCTTGCTTAGGTTTTGGTTGCAAAATGTGTCTACTGCCTGTGTGAGGTCTGTGACTTCGGCTTCACACAGCGCGATGGCCTTTGCATCAGTCGCTAAACTCGACTTTTGGAGAAAAGCTTCACTGGAGGGGCCTGTTTGAGGTACATTTGGAGTCACTGTTGACTGCTGATACTTCAAAATACCAGAAAAAAGATCGGGCTCTAAGTCACGGGGATACACGGGCCGAGCATCGCCGTCTGTGATAGCCTGGATTCTTTTTTGATATGATGAACCCATCAGTGCGGCACTGTTTTCAGTAATGATGGCGTTTCGGTTCTTTAAATAGCTCTCGAGACCAGTTTGATCGATGCCATTATTGGAAATATCGATACCGGCAACTTCAGTGTCAGCTAGCGGCAATTCTCGTTGCATTCGGGCAGGCATTTGCATAGTGTGTTTTTGGGAGCAGGTGTTTGACTTATATATGAAAAGAGTCGCGCCATTCCCTGCTTAACAATGCATGCACAGGGACCTATATATGCAGGGAATACATCGCTAAATATCTTCTAATGAAATCGAAAGTCTGAAAATGAGTAGCCATTCTACTCTTAGCTTCGTGCAGAATGCAAATAGCTACCGGTTTCTTGTGCGGCTCGGCCACACCTTTGTGCCCATGATTCCATCAGCGTTCCTTGCATATGCACTGTAATTCGTTGCATTCAGAATATGGGCATGGCGCATAATACGCAGCAGAGTCGTTGGGATGGAGCCAAAAAACCCGCTATTTGACCCGCATCGCTCCGATCGAAAAACAAGCTCCCGTCTTTGAGTCTAATTCTCCTAACGCCTGGTGCTTAAATAGGAAAAGCAGCACTTGCTCACTACGATCTGCCCGTGGCGTTTTAGCTACCCAGTGGGCACAGCCCACCCGGCCCAGCCCAGGTGGGGAATAACATGCCGCACCTGGCACTAACCTCATTTCGGGGTAATATCGGCTCGGGCTGCGTGGCAGTTGCATCTATAAGCTTGTGTGGGCTATATACATTTAATTTTCAGGTGAAACCACGGGAGCCTCGGCTGCGGCTGAGGGCTGCAGGGGAGCAACCTCCGCCTCGGCCAGCGGCTTCACTTCAGCATCCAGCTGCTGCTTGACTTTCTCAAGAGCCTGCTCAGCGCGCTCAACCTTCTCCTTAGTGACGCGCTCGTCGTTAGACTTGTAGTATTCAATCTTGTCTTGCAGCTTTTGGTGCATCTCTGCGGCCTCCTTGGTATCCTTGGGAATGGGAATGTTCAGGCTCGACAAGCTGTCTACAACACCGAGATCGAGGCGGAGCTTCTCATTACGGTTGTTGGCCTTACGCTTGAGCTCCTTACGGCTAGGGGGGGCGCTGATCTTGGCCTTTTGAATAGACACCTGAGCAAGCTCTGCAGCAGGAGCCTCATTGATGGAGGCCTCAGTGGAAGCAGCCTTGCTGCTGGCAGGGGCCCAGGGGGCAAAGTAGTCAATGAGTGCCTGAGCCTTGGCAATCTGCGGGGCAAAAGCGGACTCTTTGGCGCTCTCGAGCTTGTCCTCGGCTTCCTTGAGCTTGCGCGCGCGAACAGCCTGCTCCTTTTGGGCCTTCTCCTCCTCAGCCTTGATACGGCGCTCCTCAGCGGTGGCCTCCTTGTAGGCCTCGTACTTGGCATTGAACTCCTTACGAGCAGCGTCCATAGCACTGCGGATACTCTTGATCTGAGCATCTGCTTCCTTTCTAGCCTCCCAGATGAGGTTCTTGGCATTGTAGCTCTCCTTGCGCACCTCTTTGCGAGCGTCGAGCTTGGACTGGGCAGCATCAATACGAGCATTGGCCTCCTTGAGCTTGGAGTCGTCAATGGTCTTGCGTTTCTCGGCAATCTGAGCCTTGATAGCGCTGGCCTCGCTCTCGAGCTTGGGAATAGCACTGATGGTGCGGCGCGCACTCTTGAGGTAACCAATCTCCTTGATGGTCTTTTTCTCGTCAACCAGCTTCATGCTACCGCTCTCGACCTGCTTCTCAAGGTTGGAAATCGCACGGGCAAACTCCTCCTCCGATCTGGGGCCACTCTTGGGGCGAAGGTTGGTGATCTCGCGAGTCTTCTTCTGGTACTCGGCTTCAAGGGTACGAATCTCGTTCTGAACACCCTGGACAGAGCCGCGGGCAGCATCACGGTCGGCTCTCGCGCTCTTTAGCTCATCGAGCAGTTTCTGCCACTCTGGGTCATTCTTAGTAGATTGGCTTGAGCGCAGGGCATCATTGTGCTTTTTGTGCTCGGATTGATGAAAACCTAGCTTTTCCTTGAGCTCGTTGAACTCCTTGTCAAATGCGTTTTTGTCGGGGCGCGAGAGTTTGGTGGACATGACGTAACACGAGAAGCCTCGAGAACGGTTGAAATACCATTCGCACCGAGTAAGTTTTTGGTTGTTGTTTTGAAACTTTCGCTGAACTGACTGCGAATCACCGTTCGGCTTGATGTTTAGAATCTATCGCAATTGCAGCTAAATTTTTGCCTCTATGACTGATTTTATGTGTGTGTGTGTGGGGTGGGGGTGGGGGAGGGGGGGAATGTAAGGTAGGGTCCCAGTTTCAACATGCGCGTGTATCTGGTTCGTCATGGCGAAACCGACTGGAATGCGGCTCGCAAAGTGCAGGGGCACAGTGACATACCCCTGAACGCAAATGGAGTTTCCCAGGCTAATCAGGCGGCGAAATTCTTTGCGAGCACAAAATTCGACAAGGTCTACTCTAGTGATCTTAGTAGAGCAATTCAGACTGCCCACATTCTGAGTGGTGGCGCTGCCCCAGTCCAACGCGTTGCGCTGCGCGAAAAGTTCATGGGCGAGTCAGAGGGTGCGGTCACAACAGAGTGGCGCGAAAAGTACAAAACCGACCCGTTTCAATGCGGCGAGACAACAGAGGCGCTGGCTGATCGTATGGAGGCTGGGTATTGGCAGATTGTCGAAGAAAGTGCCGGCGCTGAACATGTTCTCATTGCCGCTCATGGTGCTTGCCTCAAGGCACTTCTACGCCGTTTGGTAGTTAGCGGTAGAGTCAATGGTGGCGAGCACACAGAGGAGGCTGTGTCTGGGACTTCGCCCTTTGTGAACTGCGCCATGACATTGATTGAAGACAATAGGTTAGTCCAGTACGGCCTTGCGATCACTGAGGCCGATATCAGCAAAGCTATCTAGTTAGATATATCAATTGGATTATTGGCTTCGAGACCGTTACACAATGGGCGAGCTCGAGACTTTTGCGCTTTGGCTGAACGAGCACTCTGCAGCTGCTAGATATGGGCGGGTCTTGTAAAAAAAAAAAACTAGTGACTCTCAATCGCAGCCAGAAAATCTAGGTCCAAGCTCACTTTAGCACGCGACGCAGACAAATGCGAGGGGGGTCATTCTACCTTGCGCGGGCGCGGCGCTTGCAATGTGCTGGGACGCTTTTAACTCCGCTGCATTGACTAAAATTGTGCTGCAGCACCATCACATTGGCAATACAATTTGGCAGCTGGGGGTGTCCCTCTTGCCTGCTCACATGGACACATTCTTGGACAGGTTTCAGCGAGGCCGAATTTCAAAGCCTAGAGGCTTTGCGCATTTGGAGCATGCCCATGCCGAGCGTCCGCAAATAATATTGTCACAGTTTCCACATCGATCTAGAGTGCTCTCAGAGCATTGTACTCTGCCAGAGTGGGACCTCTGTATGCAAAGCCGGTATTTTGAAGTACCAGGGCTGAGTCCTTATGATCGCAAATTGGCAGAGAGCAATCGCAGAGAATATACCCAGGGTACGTATATCCAGTATTCCAATAACAAGTAGTGCTAATTTATTAAAGGGGGCCATCTTGCCCCTCTCAATTATTAGCGGCTATCTTTGCTCCATGGTAGCCAGTTAAAAGACCTCTAATAGGCAATTGCAGGCCATCAAGTCTCTCCAGATCGGTAGAGGATTATGTCGGCCGAGCTGTACCAAAAGGGTAATACCAGTTGTGCAGACGCGATGAACAAGGAAACTCCATTCTCATATATATTTGGGTATACTGCCCAAACAATAAACACACTACTATGCCTGTAGAACTATTCCTTTCCCCCTTTATGGGCCCTGTCGCCAAGGTTCACAACGCCCTGATGGGCATCCACCGTGACAGCAGCCACTACGCTCCTCACATTGTTGATCTGCTTGCGGAAGCGAAAACGTTCCCTGTTCGCAAAGAGTTTGGTACCGGGTCTAAAGTCTTCTCTGTGTTTGGTACTACTGCAGATTCATCCTACGATGAAAAGCTCTATCACATGAGTCGCTCTCGTGCTGTCAAGGGAGCCTACCGCATGTTTATGGCTGGTGAAGCAGATCCCATTGCAACACTTCGTGCCGGTCTTCGCAGTAATGTGCTTTTATTCAAGACTGCTAATGGTGGCGAGCGCGAGCTTGGATGGCACGTTATCCGTCACCGCACTGACGCGCTCGACGGCTATCGCATGTTTGAACTCGAAAACGGAGAGACTTACCAGTGGACTTATAAGGGCCAGTACCTGGAGCGAGTCAAGAATGTTGGCCAAAAGGAGAGCGAGGTTCGTGAACGGGTTGGCAAGGTCAATGTGTTTGCAAACAAGCGTGGCTTTGACTTGATTCTCAATGAGAATGAGGTTCATTTGGAAATGGCAATTACCACTGCCCTCATCTGCTACATTGAGGTCTGGAATAACGATCGCGGCTATGGCGGCATCTACTCAGCCGATATGCCCGTGCCCTTGTTGCCCTGGAAAAGAGATTAAACATAGCCAGTATATCAATTGTTTAGAATTTACGAGTTTATGATCTCTTGGTCGATCCAGGCAGATTTTTTAAGCCCGCTTGGCCTGCCGCGGTAGTGAGGGGGCGCGCAGCACGTGCAAAGCCTTGGCAAGCATCTGCGACACGCTTGAGCTGTGAAATTTTCATCATGGTGCTGCTGATCCAAAATGCACTAGCAACTGCCAAAACATGACTACTTGATTCAGTTTGTTGACCCACCCCAACTTGCATCTCCCCCACCTTCCCCCACTCTGACAAACTTGTCAAGCTGGATCAAAGTATGGTTAGCACCAATCGAGGTGGAGGCGACCGCCGGATGTCTCGCTTGGACAAGGTCAACTCTATGAGCGCCACATCGTCTCACCAGGTGCGTCAGTACCTGAGCGACGCCCGCGAATTCCCTTCTACGCCTCAGCAAGACCCATCGAGCGCAGAGAGCCCCTTAATGAACCCGTTGAGCCGGGCCTCTTCTCAAATATCTCTTTCTGGACTTGCAAATAGCCACAGAGCACGGGCAACTACCCTTGATGTACCAGGACTCACCAGATCAAGAGTTTCGCCAGACGGCAAAATCGCTCGCAAAGATGTGGGCGCCAAGCTCGTAATTGTTATGGTTGGTTTGCCGGCTCGTGGCAAGTCCTATGTCACCAAAAAACTTTGCCGGTTTCTCAACTGGCAGCAGCATGATTGTAAAATCTTTAATGTGGGTAATACCCGCCGCACGTCAAAGCCTAGTGCAGGCCCTTCACATGAACCGCTTCCAGACGACGATAAGATCGAGACGAGCCATGGAGCAGACTTTTTCAGCCCAAATAATACAGAAACTGTTGCGCAAAGGGAGAAATGGGCTTTCGATACACTGAATGAGCTACTCGATTATGTCTTGGATGGCGATGGATCAGTGGGTATTCTAGATGCCACAAACACAACGATCGCCAGACGCAAAATGGTCTTGGAGGTGATCAAGCAGCGTAGCGACGGCCAGCTCAAGGTTTTGTTTCTGGAGAGCATTTGCACCCGGTCCGAAATTATAGAGTCCAACGTTCGCTTAAAGCTGAGTGGCCCGGACTACCGCCACATGGACCGTCAGAAAGCCATTGAAGACTTTTTGGGGCGTTTACGCAATTATGAAAAGGCATATCAAACGATTGGCCCCGAGGAGGAGGCAGATCCTAGCTTTCAGTATATCAAAATGATCAATGTTGGCCAAAAGATAGAGTGTGGCAACATCAAGGGCTTTTTGGCAGGGCAAGCAGTATTCTTTCTGATTAACTTCAATCTCGACGAGCGGCAAATCTGGATCACGCGGCATGGCGAGTCCGTTGACAACGAAAAGGGTCTGATTGGCGGCGATGCACCACTGACTGCTCGCGGCCGCAAGTTTGCCGCTGCAGCTGCGCGGTTCATGGCCTACCAGAAGGGAGAGTTTCGCAAACGGCAGTTGGCCAAATTCCAGGAGCACGTGCATATTTTGCAACAAACTGGATCTCAGCCTGGAACCCCACTCAACGAGCCCGAGGAAATCAACTTTTGTGTTTGGACTTCAATGCTCAAGCGTAGTGTGGAGACTGCAGAGCCATTTGACGAAAACCAGTTTGACATCAAGGAGATGCGCATGTTGAATGAGCTCGATGCTGGCCACTGCGACGGTATGTCGTATCAAAACATCAAAGACGAGTTTCCTGATGAGTACGCTTCGCGCATGGCCGACAAAATCCACTACCGCTACCCGGGAAGGGGCGGCGAATCGTATTTGGACGTTATCAACCGACTGCGGCCGGTCATTGTTGAGCTGGAGCGGCTACAGGACAACTGCTTGCTGATCACCCATCGGGTTGTGTCGCGTGTTTTGCTTGCCTACTTTATGAATTTGGGCAGGGATGCGATTGGCGATTTGGAGGTGCCCCTGCACACTCTGTACGTGCTGGAGCCTAAGCCGTACGGGGTAGACTGGGCGCTTTACAAGTACAATGAAAAGACCGACTGGTTCTACCGTGTGCCCAAAAATATGGGCAGCGTTCAGCGCCAGCTTCGCGATCAAAAGCGCCGGTTCACAGTCGTTGCTACAGGTCAGCTGGAGCTTGGGGACTCGCGGCTTGACCAGGATGACCAGGTGTTTGAATCTAGCGAGGATGATGATGCAGATGCCGGTGACACAACGATCGGGGCGCCTGGCGATGCCATGCCCGTCGATGCATCGGCGCCCATCCCGTTGGAGGAGGCCGCAGAACGCGCATTATTACATTAATTTATTTAAGATTAGGTCAACAAACTCTCGTATGGGTTGATTTGGCGGGCGCGCTTTCCGTAAAAGTAAAAGACAAATGGGATTGGGACCAGAGCCACTCCAAAAAAGCCCATCACCGAGGAGCCCCAGTGAACGCCCAAGTGCCTATACATTTGAGTAGCAAATAGTGGGAAAACACCCCCAAATATGCTTCGTAGCAGCGTATTTGCGGCAATGGCGCTGGCGCCGTAACGGGTGTAGCAGTCGACAATGTAGTTGAGCGCACCCTGAAAAATGACGGCTATGCCCATTCCAATGAAAAAAATGCCAATACATGGCACAATCCAATGAATGTCGGGGCTCAATGTCCACCCATAAATAAAGCAACCCGCGGGCAGGGTCCAGCTCAAGCCCATCATCACAAACAAGCGTGCCTCGGGATCAGGATTGCCCTCGTTGGCGGCCATTCGCTTTGCGTAATTTGCAGAATTGAGAATGTTGAAAATTCCACCACAGCAAAAGCCCAAAAAGTTGCCAATTAACGGAAGGAATTTTACTGCTCCTTTGAACCCCTTTACTGACTCGAAATTATCGCCAACTGAAGTGATTACCAGAAACATCAGGCCATAGGCAAAGCTGGCAAAGGAAGCCATTAAAAGCACAATAGGGGTGCACATCATCAGTACAGGGCGTGCGCAGTGAACTTTGAAAAACTCGTTCCAGCTGAGTTCCCACTCTTCATGGTGGGCATGCAACGCCCAATTGCCAGTCGAGAGCCGGAGCTTGCGCGCCTTTGTCGCCGACAGCACCGGGCGATAGGTTTCAGTCAAGCAGCAGAAGTTTGTAAAGGCAATGATAAAGCCGAGGATTCCGCCCAGCCAGCAGCACCAGCGCCACCCATAGCTTCCGGTATCAACAAGCAATTGGCCAAAGATTGGAGCAAATGAAGATCCAGAGACAATAAATACAGCATACAGCACAAGAGCTGCAGCTCTATGTTGGGGCTCCCAGAGGTCTGCCATTGCTGCTCCAGAGGTTACAATGGGCGCAGCAGCAAATACTCCAGCAAAGAAGCGCAAAACTGAGGCGGCTGCCACAGAGTTAACACACGCAATCACCATTTGCAGAATGGCAGAAACCATATAGGGAATAAGAACACCAACTTTACGGCCGTGAAGCTCGCTCACCGGCGCGAATAACATTGGTCCCAGCCCATTGCCCAAGATGTAAATACTCATCACCAGGATGCCCACCTCGTTGCCGACGTGAAACTCATTTGCTAATTGTGGAATGGCCGGAGATAAAATGGAGGCATTGAATTGAGCACTCAGAGTTGTGATGCCAAAGGCCACTGTATGTATGATCCGCTTTTTCATGGGCCACGATAATGGCGAGTCGGGGTCCTTGGGGGCGATTTCCACAATGTCATCCTTGTATTTCCCCTCCATACTGCTAACGTCGGGCTCGCGCGACTTGGAATGTGTTACGCGAAACGACATCAAGGAGAAGATCGCGAGGGTATGAGTCTTAAGAGTGACAAATTACGGTATAATCTAAATTTTTGGGCGGCTACGATAACGACATTTAAGCAACGCTGCTGATCAGGGGGCGCTATTTGAGAATATGAAAAAGAAAGTTAAAATAAATAAATTAAATGTGGGGTGCCCCCAAATCGCTCCGAGATCCGTTGAGCGTGCATGGGTTGTGCATAGCCGAGCTTGGCAAGCGCGGGGGCCATGGCCTTGAATAAATAAATTAAATACATTCTACGCGTTGCTAAAGAGATTGCTGAGAGCAGCATAGTTAATTTTCTTGGAGTGTGCTCGTTCCTTTACCATATTTGCTGCAGAGTCTCCAGCGGTAGCTCCCCCCATCGAGCCAGAGTTTCCACTCCTTTTCTGGGTCTTGCGCTTTTTGCGAAACTGTTTAGTGACACCGTTAGCCTTATCGTGCTCAGCACGCAGCCTTTTCCGCTCTTGCTCAATCAAAAACTCGCGATTAATTGACATCCACACTTTGGTTTTGATGTCGATCTCGTCCTCTGTAAGAATAACACTTTCAATTTCGGCGTCGTCGACATCGCTTAAATTCTCAGATTCAGCAACTTCCTCGGGGGTGGGTGCTGCTTCTTTGGCCCGCTGAGCCTCTGCCTCAAGGGCTAGGCGGCTGGCGCGCTGTTTGCGGAATTCCAAAAGGAACCGCTCAGCACGCCCGGGACCAGTATCTGGGCGCATAAACGCGGGTAGTTTCGACGCCAAGGATGCGGAAATGCGAGGCATTGCAGGAGGAGTCAAGTCGATAGGAGTGTAGGGGCGAGCACTCGTCTCCTGGGGCTCTTCAGACGCCCTTTGTGAATCGCTTATTTTGATCTCGACCTGCGAGTCAGACAATTTGACATCGACCTGAGAATCAGACACCTTGATGGACTCTTGCTTGGTCGCTCTGATTTCGTCCTCGGTCTCGTCTTCGTTCTCGTCTTCGTCCTCAGTTTCGAGCTCTTTGGTCTCGGTCTTGGGCTGAGATTCCTCCATGTCCTTAACTGCGGCCTTTTCGTCGTCTTCAGCCTCCTTGACAGCCGCGTCTTCATCGCTCTTCTCGGCCCCTCCAATGGCAGCCTCAGGGCCGCCGCCAAAAGCAAGTGCCTGGACGGCGTCCTCCTGCTCCTCAGTCATAATATCAATATTAGTCTCGGGCTCTTCTTCGGGCTCTATACCTGCCATTTGGTTCACCATAGCCCTCTTGGCAGCGGTCTCACGCTTGACCTTTTCTTCATACTTTTCCATATCGGCGTAGGCCGCTTGGAGCTCAGGAATTCGCAAAACAGCTTCAACATCGCTATTGAGTTCTAGGGCCCGCCCATCTTCTTGGTCGAGCTCACGCGCTATCAGCTCAAGCTCCTTGTCGAGATACACATCGCTTGTGGCGAGACCTTGTGCCTCTAGTTCATCTTCGCGAGCCTTTTTCTCAGCAAATATCTTTTCTAGCTCGCGATGACGGGTGAAGCTAGGCGGATCCGCTGCAGAGTCGACATTGGTGTCTCGGAAATCGGCCACTGTTAGGGTACCTGCTGGCGTGGTCTTGAACTCGTCGAGACGACGCTGCAGAGTTTCCTCAGCAATCATGGCAACTTGGACAATCTCAGCTTTTGAGCGGCGAAAGTTATTCATGCGCGCCGCCAGCAAAATACAGGCGGCGGCAACACCAGCGGGGCGGCGACCTTGTTGCAGCCAATCCTTTCCCATGCGCTGAACAAGTAGCTTGGCATCGTTGACCACTCTACGGGCGCCGTCTACGCCAAATTGGAGTTTGGCGACAAATCTTTGAATAAAAACAGTGGGGTCGACCACGGGCATTTTTTTGATATTCTGGTTCCTCACCAGTTGCAAATATGTAGCACCAATATTAAACACGTTGACTTTGAGTGCTTCCGCAAAGTCCATCAGCATGTGATCAGTTTTACCCATGCGGCAACTGAGATAGAGGCAAGCCGAGAGAACGTGTTGCGACTTGCGGCCCTTGACAAAGTTATTTGTGAGAGCCAGTTTGAAAATGCGGTGGCCGCCATCGACAATGTGCTCCGGAATGTTTAGCCTGCGGCCAATTCTGTCAAGGCGACCTTTAGCCTTGTCAATTGTTTGGCGGCGAGACTCTCCAGTTTGCATACCATATAGCGAGCTACCCACCACTCCAGCGGAATCATTGCTCACATATTGACCGGTCACGACGGCCTTTCCGCTCGCGGTTTCGGAAAAGGTCACGTCCGATACAATGCGAAGGCCGGTTGGTTCAGACGCGCATTGCGGACAATAGACATTTCCAGATTCGTGGTCCTTTTGATACTCAACATTACAGTCGGGACAAATGGCACCCATGAGGACAGGAAAAGTTGCAAGGGGGTTTTCTAAACAGGAACTTTTTTGGCTTCTTAAAAAGCGGGTGTTAAAGAGGGCCTTACGAGTCGCCCCGGTCGACGCCGCATAGCTACACTTTAATTGTGACTTGCGAGCAACAGATTGCGCAGGACTTGAGTAACTTTACAACTAAAGGCCACAGCCAATTTTATCACCGGCAACACTCTGAGAGCCCAGCCAGAGCCATGTAAACCCTAACCCAGATTCTGCAGGTGCACCTGCATGCTTGTTGCGCAACTGCACTTTCTTCTTCCTTACCAATGTCTGGCCGCAGTCTCTATATCAAGCAAAAGGTTCTCACCCTCTCTGGGCGTGATAAGTTTAGCGTCAAGGATGCTAGCGAGCAAGACGTCTACTACATCAAGGGCAAGGTGTTTAGCCTCCACGACACCATTGTTATTTACGACACCCTCGACAAAGAGGTCGCTAGCATTCATAAGGAGCACTTGTCTTTGCACAATAGCTACAAGGTCGTGGTGAATGGTAGAAAGTACGCCACCATTCAAAAGAAGATGCTCACAATTGGTGGCGACAAGTATGATATCACTCTTGAAAAGGGCTCTTTGAGCGTTTCGGGCTCCATCTTTGACCACAGTTTTAAAATCAAAGACGGCGGTGCTACCGTTGGCCACGTGCGCAAGTCACGCTTGTCTTGGGGCGATTCTTACGAGCTGAGCATCGAGGGCAATGACCAGGAGCTCGAGCTGCTGCTTATTGGCCTTGTTATTACTATTGACACCGTTGACGCAGAGAAAGAATAGGTACTTAGGACAGTTTATACTAGCACATTTGTGATGACAGACACAACCACATTGGCGCTATTGTGCGAGAATCAGCGGGCCATACGGCACCCAGTTGAGGATACTGCTGAGATTATAGAGCTGTTGGACCGCATGGAGCTGCGAGCAGCACTTATTTTGGATGAGGAAAAGCACGCTCGCAGTTTGACCACTCTGTTTGAACAAGAGCTGGGCGTTCTGAGGCAACAGCAAGAAGAGGTAAATAAGGAGTTACAGGAAGCACAAAAGGTCGCACGCGAGCAACAAAATATCCACGACATCATTCAAAGTTTCGAGGTCACTGGGCCAGTACAGTTTGAGGGCAAAGAAATTATTGTCAAGATCCACAACACCCGTCAAAAGGAGAGGGAAATTATGGATGAACTAGATCAAGAAGAAATTGGCCTAAGAAAACGGCTGCAAGAGCTGCAAGACCATGCCCACAAATTGAGGGAGCAGGGTGATCACATATCTGAGTTAATGGAGGACTATCTGTACGCTCTGCAGAAGGGGTTTGCACCAGAAAGACCAGACTCGCGGGAACGTTCGAATTCACGCGTCGATGAGAATACAGACGAGCGCAGCGGCGACGAGCCAGACATTGCAGTGACTCAATCAGAAAATGACGAGTCGCGACCACATTCAGAGCAGCCAGAGCAAAACAATCCGCAGCAAAATCAGCCAGAAGACGTGGATATGGACCTGGCGATCGAATAAAATGGAGCCCAGCTAATTTGCCTCGAGATGCATGATCATGCACGACACGCCACCCAGCCACAAATCACACATAATTTTTTTCATATCTTAGCATCACACTTTATCCATGTCCAAACCCGTTGATGTTGGCGATGTCTTTGACACCATTCTGATTCTCGATTTTGGATCGCAGTACTCTCACCTGATCACTCGTCGTCTTCGCGAGTGCCATGTCTACGCTGAGATGCTTCCCTGCACCCAAAAGATCGCTGATCTGAAATGGAAGCCCAAGGGTGTGATTCTTAGTGGCTCTCCCTACAGTGTCTACGCCAAAGATGCTCCTCACGTCGACCCTGCCGTGTTTGAGCTCGGTGTTCCCATTCTTGGTATCTGCTACGGTCTGCAAGAGATTGCCTGGACTCACAACAACAAGACCGGTGTCACTGCTAGCACCGAGCGCGAGTACGGTCACGCTCTTGTCACCGTGCACAAGGAGTCTGACAAGCTTTTTGCCGGTATCAACAACTTTCAGGTTTGGATGTCCCACGGCGACAAATTGAGTGCTCTTCCCGAGGGATTCGAGATCGTTGCCTCTTCCGGTAACAGCCCTTACGCTGGTATCTCTAACGAGAAGCAGCAGATCTGGGGTATTCAGTTCCACCCCGAGGTCACCCACACTTCCAACGGTACCTTGATGCTTGAAAACTTTGCAGTCAAGATCTGCGGTGCATCTACCACTTGGAACATGAAGAACTTCATCCAGACCGAGATTGAGCGCATTCGTACTCTTGTTGGCCCCACTGCCGAGGTCATTGGCGCTGTTTCCGGTGGTGTTGACTCCACCGTCGCCGCCAAGCTCATGAATGAGGCCATTGGCGAGCGCTTCCACGCCATTCTTGTTGACAACGGTGTCATGCGCTTGAACGAGGTTGAGGAAGTCCACAAGACCTTGACTGCCGGCCTTGGTATCAACTTGACTGTCGTTGATGCCAGCGAGGAGTTCCTCACCAAGCTCAAAGATGTCAGCGACCCCGAAAAGAAGCGCAAGATCATTGGCAACACCTTTATCCACGTTTTTGAGCGTGAGGCTGCTCGCATCAAGCCCGCTCACACCGGTGAGGAAATCGAGTTCTTGCTGCAGGGAACTCTTTACCCCGATGTCATTGAGTCAATCTCCTTCAAGGGTCCCTCTCAGACCATCAAGACCCACCACAATGTCGGCGGCTTGCTCGAGGACATGAAGCTCAAGCTCATTGAGCCCCTCCGCGAGCTGTTCAAGGATGAGGTCCGTGAGCTCGGTGAGCTCATGGGTATTCCTCATGATCTTGTTTGGCGCCACCCCTTCCCTGGCCCCGGTATCGCTATCCGTATCTTGGGTCCTGTGTCCCCCCCTCAAATTGAGATTGCTCGCAAGGCCGATGCCATCTTCATTGAGGAGATCCGCAAGGCTGGTATCTACAACAAAATCTCCCAGGCATTTGCTGCTTTGCTCCCTGTCAAGAGTGTTGGTGTCATGGGTGACCAGCGCACCTACGAGCAGGTTATTGCTCTCAGAGCCATTGAGACCAAGGACTTTATGACTGCCGACTGGTATGAGTTTGAGTACTCCTTCCTCAAGGTCGTTTCGCGTCGTATCGTCAACGAGGTTCCTGGTGTCGCCCGCGTTGTTTACGATGTGACCTCCAAGCCCCCTGCCACTGTCGAGTGGGAGTAAATCTAAGTAACTCTTTATTTACAGTTAATCTATTTAATGCATATGCTTGGTGCGGGCACGCGGGGCGCGTGCGCGCAGAGGCTGCTCACAGTATGTGGGGCCAGTTCTTTTTAAAAGTGAAACTGGAAACCACCACCGCCGCCACCACCCTGTTGTTGTCGCATTTGGCGCAAAATGTCGTCCATATTCATACCTCCGGGAAATCCACCCTGGAATCCGCCCTGGAACCCACCCTGGCCCCCACGTTGTTGGCCGAATCTCTGGCCACTCCGCTCGGCGTCATAGTCGGCACGCTTTTCATCATCATTGAGGATCTCATGTGCCTCGTTGATTTCTTGCATCTTTTCCATCACCTGCTCTTTTGTCAAATCGTCGCCCCTGTACTTGTCTGGGTGGTACTTTTTACTGAGATCGCGATACGCCTTTTTGATCTCCTTTTTTGTAGCGCTCTTATCTACGCCCAATATCTTGTACAAATCCTTGGAGTTTTGTTGTGTTTGTTGCTGGCGTGGCTGCGACTCGATTTCAATCTCGCGGTACAGCTCGTATAGTTTTTCATTAACGTTACTGCCGCGCAAAAATGGCCGAAGCAATTCCATTGCAGCCCTGTAGTTTCTTGACTGGCGCTCAAGTTGGGCCTGCAGGATAACTGCCGGAATGAACTCCTTGTCAGAGTCTCTAACTCGAGCACAGACTTCGGCACCACCCGCCCAGTCTTCTTTGGCGACATAGCGCTCACACTCCATTCTTAAAAGCTTGTCCATAAGCTGGCTTTCTTGGGCATCTTCCTTGGATAGCCCTAGTTGCACCACCTCCTTTTCAATCTGCTTGGCTAGCTTTTTGAAGTTTGGTCGTTTGAGCTCTTTTTGCATGGCCCGCAGGCTTTTCGACGTACTAATACACAGCTGTGCTTCCGAGTCGTAGTTGATGCAGCGCCTCAAGAGCTGCATGGCCTTGTCCTCGGAGCCCATGAGGTAAAATTCCAATTTGGCGAGCTTGGACACGGCTTCATAGTCTGTCTTGTCCTGGTTAACAATTTCCATCAAATCAGCAAAAGCAGAGCCAGATTCTCCTTTGGCCATATGGCATTTGTAGCGCTCCTTACGTGCTGCAAGGTACTTGGGGGCAATTGCGAGGGCACGGGTTGCTTCCTCAATACAAGCATCCCAATCGCTATTTCCAGCCTCATTGAGAATAAGTGGCAAGGATCCCTTGAGGGTTGCGATCTGCTCGTCGATTTCAGAACATCTTGCACCGCACCTTTCAATTACTGCTTGAGCATCCTCCAGGTAGCCCAAACGAAGACTTATCCGAGCATAATTGTACAACCCAGGCTCAAAGCTCGGGTTTAGCTCAATTGACTTGCCAAGATCCTTGAGAGCCTGGGGATCATTGTTTTGGGCAAGGTATGCAGTAGCACGCTTGTAGTATACCATAAAGTCTTTGGGAGCTTCTCGGACTGCTTTGTTGTAGGGGCTCATGTCCACACTGGCAGCGCTGAACGCCAGCGCAAACAGCCCAGACACCAGCGACAACTGCATGAGACGTGTAGTTTAATGAGTGGCGGTGTGGCGTTTGATGCTAGAATAAAGTTGAACAAAGTGGCAGCACAAACAAATATTATGCAAACTAAGGTACATATACTACAACAGTACGGCCAATTTACTTAGAAATATATCATAAACATTCTTGCGCACAGCCTCAAGGGTGCTCAGCACAGTCTCCATCTCCGCCCTGGGCCGAGTGACCGTTTTAGTTACAACGACAGTCTTGACGGGGTGTCCGGTCCTAGTAGGCTCGAGAGTAGCGCTGTAAGGCTCGACTGTTTTCTCGGCTACAGTCACAGTCTTGAAGTGCCGTTTGGTTGGGGTTGGGTCGACCCCGACCAAGTCTACTGGCCCACGTTGCCGAACTGTCCTGATGTATTTTTGCACTGTGGCGGAATACTGTGGTGCAGTATGCCCGGGCAGCCTATTTGTGATCTCCTCCAGCCGCTGAGTGGGCACATTGTACTTTGCCTGTGCAATTCCAATCTGGTCGTGGTCAAGATCATAGACCACATAGCAGCTGCGCAGAAAGGCGTCGCCAAGAATATTGGTTCCGTCATCGGAGGGAAGCACCAAAAGTTGAAATTTGGACGGGTAGCCATCTTTAGGGTCGACCAACAGGTTCAGAGGCACGCGGATCGGGATGCCGCTAAAGTCAAACTCAAAAAAGCCACCTTGGTTTTGCGGATATTGGCCCTCATACATGCCGCTTGCACGGTCCATTCGCATAGAAACGCTGTTTGCAATCGCGCGCACAATTGTACTAGGGAGGTAATTGTATGAAGTCCCAGAGTCCAGGAGTACGGGGATGCTGCACTGCACCAAATCGACCGGGCCCGAGTTGGAAGCGCCAACTGAGACGCCATGCAGCATAATGTTCATTGCATCTGGGCGGCCAGTTCCTGCTGTAGGAACAATGGGCACTAGGCCGAGTGTTCCAGAGTACTTTGAGTGGTCAACAGCACCAAACAAAAGTGATCCCGAAGTGGCGTGTATATCATTGAGCCAGAGACTATAAGCATTGGTGTGGACTATACCTCTTGATTGAAGCAATAATGGGACATTGTTGTATTTGCGATCGATCGACTCATTCGCCCTGTATCCAATTCCCATGACAATTTGCCCAGAGGATGCTCTATTTGCCAGTGCAAATGACACGCTTGGAATACGCACGCTACCCATCTGCAAAAAGTCGCTGGCCATACGACCCCGCGCAAAGGTACTGTCGGCGTAATCGATGCTAAATGGAGTTGTGAGCCCATTGTAAGATGATGATTTTGCCGAGTTAAATACCAGATGATCCGAGCAATTGACATAATTGGGGTCGTCGGATCTCAGCCTGCAGTACGGGTTTGAGGAATCCATAACCCACAGGTCTGAGCTGCCGGTATCGATTTGGACTTGCATTTGCTGTGGGGGAGTCCCCAGTCCAATATTTGCATAGTAGTAGTACTGAGCGTTGCCAATCACGACAGTGTCTGGCGACTTCATCACTGCCTTGTGTACGGTAGCGGGACCTAGTGTGGCTCTATTGACATCAAGCTGGATCATAGCCATTGAGCCCTCCCACAGAGCGAGAGCTAGAGCTAGGCACAACATATGAGAAAGGTGAGGTAGCTGGGCTTGTCACCGTTTAAAGACACAGATCCCCAAATAGGAAGGTTGCATAGATCTAGTTTTACCGCTTATACTTGACGTGGCAGACGCTTTGTTTTACTGAATTAATCCACTTTCATACCAGGGAGTGGCCTAGAGCCAACCCATGCATCGATTGTAGCTGCAATTTTCTCAATATCGGCGTGCTTGGCAACGTCTGCTTTGTAGTCCTCCAAGGTGTAATTTGGAGGCTGTGCAGCCTTGATAGCTGCGGCTGTAGCAAGTACCTGGTCAAGTATCTTGACAATTTTTATAAAATCCCTTTCTTCAAACCCCAGGGTGGTCATGGGGGTAGTGCCTAGTCGAACTGCTCGGGGAGTTGAAGATGTATCTCCGGGTATAGAGGTCGAGCTCAGAGATATGTGTGCAGCTTCACATGCTGCGTTAACATGTGGGCCGTCCAGCCCCTTTTCGACCAGCGAAACAACAATCATGTGAATATCAGTGCCGCCATTGACCAGAGTATAGTTGCGGCTGAGTAGCGCGTCTTGAAGGGCACGTGCGTTGGAGAGAAGTTGGATTTGGTACTGCTGAAATGCAGGTTGCAGTGCCTGTTTGAGTGCTACTGCCAGTGCGGCAATAGTATGATTGTGCGGGCCACCTTGGGACGATGGAAAAACACTGAAATTTATTGATTGCTCCAGTTCTTTTTTGTAAAAAATGAGGGCACCTCTAGGGCCACGCAAGGTCTTTTGCGTAGCGGTGGTCACCACATCAGCGTGTTGAAACGGCCCTGGAATTGCGGATGCAGCCACCAGTCCGGCCGTGTGGGCAATGTCCGCAATCAAGAATGCCCCAACTTTCGTGGCTATTTCCTTGAGACGAGCAAAATCAATTGTGCGGCAGTAGGAAGAAGCTCCGGCAATAATTACCTTTGGTCTGAACTTTGTTGCAGTCTGCTCTAAATCAGCGTAGTCTATGAGCCCACTAGCTGGATCGACCTGGTATGACATTGTTTCATAGGTAATTGAGGCATTAGACACCCTGATCCGTCCTGCGTAGTACCCAAAGCTCATGTGTCCGCCATGCGTTAGACTGAGACCCATTAAACGATCGTGCGGCCGCATTAGCGCAGCATACACTTGATAGTTGGCCATTGAACCAGCCAAGCTTTGAACATTGACTCCCCATTGTGCGGAATTCAGCCGGAAGAGCTGTAATGCACGCTGTTGACACAGTAGCTCGATCTTGTCAATGTTGCAGTTTCCACCATAGTGGCGAGCTCCAGGATATCCTTCCGAGTACTTGTTTGTTAGGCAAGAGCCCAGTACCTCGAGAACGGCCTTTGATGCATAGTTCTCGCTAGCGATCAAGTTCAGCCAAGTGCTTTGGCGTGTTCGCTCGGCGGATAAAAGAGCATAGATTTCAGGATCCGCTTCCTCGAGCGAGTCGTAGAGCAAACTTGTTGGCGTATCGTCTGGCTGAAGTCTTTTAGGCATGCCTACAAGTTTGAAGGATGCACGGTAGGGACGAGTTGACTCGGAAAGTAATCAAGCGGTGGCGCCTGAGGCTCGGCGTGGGATCTACGCTGGACAAAAATTTCGCACACAAAGGCCTCAGAATGAGAGGATATTACTGTTTCGCCCTCTCTCTTGCCCAATTGGAGCATACCCCCCATCGCAACTTGTCCCCCGCCGCCACTACAGCTTGCCTCTAGCTACCCTGCGGCGCTTCCTCACCCCACTTTGTCATGGATCCCCCCGCTATAATAACTAGCGATACCAGCGAACCGCCCAGTCCCTTGGGCCGCAAATGGTCCTCAATCACCTTAAACGACTTGATAAATCCCGAATCTCTCATCACTGTCGACGAATCAACTCCTGTCGCCAAGGCATTTGAATTGATGGAGCAGCAACGTTTGAGCTGCTTGCCCGTACGGGGAAAGCATGGGTTATACTCGAGTTTTGACTGGACAGACCTCAATGCCTATTTGCTACTGGTTCTTGGCCGCATCCAGTACCTCGATCCAAGTTTTGCAGCCGAGATCGAAGAGGCAAAAAAGGGCATTCCAGCACCGGTAAAATTTGGATGCAGACTGGGAGTCAAGGAGGAATTTGTCCGCATTCCTATTGGCTCTGCTCTCGATGAAGCAATCTGTCGATTTGGCAACGGCGCTCACCGCATTGCTGCCATCAACGCCAACAATGAAATCGTTGGTTTGTTGAGCCAAAGACGGATGCTTAAATATATTGGCACAAACTACAAACGATTCCCCTTTTTGGAGCCCAGCCTGGACAAGACAATCGAAGAGCTGAGCATCGGCACTTACGACGACATCACCACGGTGCAGGGCGACCTTACTGTGATAAATGCATTCAACTTGATGCACGATAAGAGCATCTCCAGCGTTGCAGTGGTTGATCGCGACCACAACCTGCTTGGCAACCTCAGTGTGGCCGATGTGGCCCTTGTCACGAACTCGCGCAATTCGGCACTCTTGCAAGAGTCTTGCAAGCACTATTTGACAGTCATTCTTGAAGAGAGGGGGCTCGTAGACGGAAAGGACCCTGTGCCTGTGTTTTTTATCGACAAGACTACAAAACTTCGCCGGGCCATCAGCAAAATGATCGCCACAAAGGCGCACCGTCTATGGATTGTCGAGCCCAGCGCCGACCTTACGTCCTCGGGACGTCTCATTGGTGTAGCAAGCTTGACGGATATTTTGCATTTCGTCGCTGGCCAGAGCGGGTACACAACCGACCCAGAGACTGCGCGTAGGCACCGTCGCTCGTCGTCGTCCAGCGTTAGCAGAAGCTCTTTTTCAGAAACCCGCAGAGATTTATTTAGGTAACTACTAGCTATCTAGCTACAGATTGTTGAAGAGCCCACCAAAAAAAAATAAAAAAAAATAAAGACCTCCAGCGTTTTAGGCTTTTGCAACACAATGCAGCAACTCCCCAAGGCAATGCTTATATAAGCTTTCTTAAAGACACTTGAACCTTAGTAGCTCTACAAGTAGTCATGGTGCGCAAGAGACGTCAGACCTTCTCGTCAAGTGAGAATGGATACATGAGCATTCCTCAGCGCCCCGAGGGAAGCTCTCCCCATGATAGTGAAGGGCTTGGTAACTTCACAGACCACAGATTCCGGCCAACGACGTTTGTTGACCGCTGGCTCAGTCGAAGCTCAGGGGTTCGCTTGGACGAAGAAGGCGGGGTTGAGAGCCATCACATCAATGGGCCGCCCATAGAATCCGATTCTGACTCGTTAAAAAGCGCAGTCAGTCGTAGAGCCAGCGTGGATTCCACTATCGACGACGTATGCATGCCCCACAGCCCTAATGAAAAGCAGGAGCGCCGCGTCGAGTGGCCAGACCTGAGCAATCTGAACGAGTTTGCTATCAAAGAGATGAAGGAGGATGTGCCAGCGCCGGACCGTCTTGTTAATGAGGCCGAAGAGGGGGGGCCACTAAGACCACCTCGCATAGTGCCCTGGGCATCTCGCAAGCGCAAACCCCAGTATCAAATTGGCACCCGTTCACAAGACTATCGCTTTACCTATTTTAGGGACGATTTGCCAAACACTATCCACTCTCCGACCATCGGTGGATTGCTCCAACCTGGCCAGGATTTTGAGGACTTGTTTGCTGGCTACGAAGAAACCTCAACTGCACCAGCATCTACAGCTGCTCCAACAGCCTCGACAATGCCCGATTCGCCAGTCGTGCCCCCGGCTCCCGCGGCAGCCGCTGCTCAAGTGAGTGCTCGCCAGTCGCCGGCACCGCCGCTGGTACCGCACATTCCTGAAGTTAATGCCAATGAAACTGCACTTAATGAAAAGGGCCCCTTTTGGCTCGACTGCCTCAATCCCACAGAGGACGAGCTGCGGGTGTTGAGCAAGACGTTTGGCATCCACCCGTTGACCACTGAAGACATTCTGCTCAAAGAGACTCGCGAAAAGGTCGAGCTGTTTCACCATTATTATTTTATCTGTTTTGCCTCGTTTGACGTCAAGGGGGCACTCAAGCAGCGTCGCCGCCGCGAGTCGGGCGCGGCACCCGCTTCGTCCACCTCGAAGTCGGGCGAGCGCCGGCACAAAGAGCGCCTCAAGCCTGTGCCAGTCTATACGGTTGTGTTCAAGTCAGGGGTGGTTACAATCCATTACTCGCCGACCCCACACACAATCAATGTGCGCCGCCGAATTAGGTTGCTGCGGGACTATCTCAACCTAACCTCGGACTGGATCTCTTATGCACTCATAGACGATATCACCGATGGATTCGCGCCCATGATTGTAGCAATCGAGGAGGATGTCCAGGCCATTGACGAGGCCATATTGGCGATGCATGGTGGCTCCGATAGCGACGAGGACAGCGACGACGAGTCCAGCACCGGAACATCAACCACAGCCTACCGTCAATGGCGCCAGCAAGGCGATATGCTGCGGTGGATTGGCGAGACTCGCAAAAGAGTAATGAGCGTCATGGGCCTGCTCGGCAACAAGGCCGACGTCATAAAGGGGTTCTCCAAAAGAGTGACCGAGCAGTGGAGCGGCGCGTCGAGGCACGAAATTGCCATGTATCTAAGCGATATCCAGGACCATTTGGTCACAATGGTGCAATCGCTCAACCACTATGAAAAGCTGTTGGCGCGGTCCCACAGTAACTACCTTGCGCAGATCAACATTGATATGACCAAGGCGAATAATGACATGAACGATGTTCTTGGTAAACTTAGCGTGCTGGGTACGATTGTGCTGCCAATGAACATCATCACCGGGTTGTGGGGCATGAACGTTATCGTGCCTGGCCAGGGTAAGGAAGACTCTCTGGTCTGGTTCAACTCAATTGTATTTTTTATGACAGTTTTTGGTGTGAGCGCATACTTTGTGCTCAAGAGATATGTTTAAGTAGCTAATATCCTCCTGCACGCGCCCTCTCCCCTACCCACCACCGCAACTAAGCATGGATCTCAGTCCTGGACGAATCACCAATGCGGTAAATCAGGTTCTCGACAGCGTCGGCTCCAGCTGCGTTTCAGTATTTGATCAATTGGTCTCGCAGACAATTATTTCCGTGGACAAACTCTCGTCCGCGCTGGCGACGCCGGTCACGCCCCCACCACCTGAGCCGTGGCTCAAGCGCAACAAGCTGGCTCTCTTTGTGGGCATCAGTGCCGTTGGCGCGGCGGCCTGGATCTTGCTGCGTCCCGCACCAAAACGGGTCTGTGGGAACCGCGTTCCGGATGGCGGTCGGCAAGATGTCGTGCTTATCGTCGGCTCACCCGCCGAGCCCTTGGTGCGTCTCATTATCCGGGAGTTGAATCTGCGCTCGTTTATCATCTATGTGTGCGTGTCCAATGATGCCGAGCAGCATCTCGTCGAGCAAGAGCACTGCGAGGATATTCGGGCTGTCCGGGTCAATCCCATGGATCCAGTCTCAATTGCGCAGCTCTCGGCCTCCCTCAACCAAATCCTCTGCTCCAATGTTACCACCGTGCAGGGCGGACCCTCATACTACCTCCACCTGGCCGGCGTCTTGATGATCCCAGACCTGCAGTACCCCCAGGGGCCCTTGGAGCTTATTTCCCAGCAAGACTTGGAGACCTCAATTGCCTCTAAATTGGTGAGCCCACTTTTTTTCCTCAGGGGGCTCTTGGAACTAGTGCGGCAGCACCACTCCCGCATAGTTTTGCTCACACCCTCCATTATCAGCAGCTTGTGCCCGCCTTTCCACCTCATGGAATCAATGTTCACCGCGTCGTTGGATCAGCTGGCCCTTACAATGTACCGCGAGCTGCGCCCGCAAAGCATCCCCTTTTGTCAAATCAAGCTTGGGTCCTTTGACGTGGGTACCGACTTTTCCGGGCATCAGCGTCAAGTGGTCAATTCAATGCGGGCAGATATCCTATCGTGGCCAGAAAAGGTGCGTCACCTCTATGCGGGTTCGTACCTGGACAGCTCGTTTCTGCAAACAAACCGGGCACGCGGGAGTAGTTTAAACCACCTGCACGATACAATTGCAAGGGCTCTCACTGCCAACAAGCCGAGCAGAGTCATGCACACAGGCCGCTACGGACTCACTTATGAGTGGCTCCAGCACCATGCCCCCGAGAGTCTGTTAACCTGGGTTCTTCAGTAGTATTTATTATATTTATCTCTAGCTCACGCAGATACAGCCGCGAGTGCAAGTTCTGCTTGCTCCACGCCCACACCGGCCAACACCAGGTAAATATCAACTACGTTTGCCAGTCAATAAATACTGGAGCTCATCCGGGCTGAGCGCCTCCTGCTTCTCGAGCATGTTCACCGCCATCTCGCGCTTTTTATCCTGCAAAGTGTAGATGCGCTCCTCGATAGACGATTCCACGGCCAGCTCATAGACATCCACCTCCTGTGTTTGGCCAATCCGGTGTACACGGTTGACCGCTTGGTCGGCAATCATTGGATTCCACCACGGATCAATCATCACCACCTTGGAGGCGGTAGTGATGTTGATACCAACCGCTGCGCATGTCAATGAGCACAACAAAACGACAATCTCCTTATCGGTCTTGAACTCGGACAACATTGTGCGGCGCTTGTCTGCAGAAAGCGAGCCCTCATAGACACGGCACTGAATACCCTTGGCGCGCAGGGCAGCGGCAGTGCCCTCGAGCATCTGAACAAATGAGGAGAACAATACAGTCTTGCGGCTAGGCTCTTTTTGAATCAGCCTGAGTATTGCCTTGACTTTGGAGCTTTCTGCCGAAACAGGCTTTGAGATGGATACTTGCCCAAGCAACGAGGACAGCTCGTCCAGGCTATCTTCCTCCTTCTTTACCTCTGGTTTTGGATCCTTGGACTCCAAGAGCTCAGCAGGAAGAAGCGAGCTGTCATTGCACAGTTGCCTCATTCTCAACACCAAGGTCAAAGCGCCCATTTTCTCAGTGCCAGGATTTCCAAAACCGCTTATTCTGGACTGCAGACTGCGGAGATTCTCTCTTTCTTTTTCATTGAACGAAATCAGCTCACGGTGGCGACGGCAAGCCGGAAGCTTGACAACCTTTTGCTCACGACGAATCATATACTTGAGTAGCAACTGCTTGAGAATCTTTACCGCATTTTCGCGATCCTCGCTACTCTTGCTGATGGGTGCGCCAATGCTATCAGTCCACGCAGTTCTATTATTGTAGGGCGCGATCCCAATAAATCTCACAAGAGCATACAAATCATCCACAGAGTTGTGCACGGGGGTACCGGTCAGAGCCCACCGCCGCCCGTCACTCTTGATGCCAGCCATGGCCTTGGATACCTTGGTCTTTGAGTTGCGGAAATGGTGGGCCTCATCTGCAATCACTCTAAAGAACTCCATCCTGTAGAGTGGCCCGGGTTCCTTTGTAGTTTTGTCGTCCTCGGGGTCAACAAACTCGGAAACGAGGGTATCATATGTGGTCACGACCACATTGTATTTCTCGAGTTTGGCAGTGTCTTTGGCGCGTTTCGGCCCCTGATGCGCAATTACAGATAGGCCCGGAGCCTTGCTCTCAATTTCCTCAACCCACTGGTACATGACTGCAAGCGGCGACACAACAAGAGTGGTCTTCACAGTGGCGTCCTTTTCGGGCTTATTTTTCAAAATGAGGGCAATTGACTGAACAGTCTTACCAAGACCCATGTCGTCACAAAGAAACCCACCAGAATTGTTGTCCTTTTCACGTTTACGAAGAAACCTAACGCCTGCCACTTGGTGCTCCATGAGATCGGGTACCAGCCCTTTGACGATCAGCTCTTTATTAGGTTTTTTGTCAGATTCGATCTTTAATGCATCAAAAAGCTCATTGATATCCTGGATCTCAGGGGGAGGAGGCGCCTTGTACTTTGGCAGGCCATAAGCCGGTCGGGAGTGGATTTTTTGTAGAGCAGCCAGATTTGTGGCTGGTTTGTAGATCTCTTTTTTCAGTGCTTGTACATCAATTCTTTTACCCCACTCCTCAGACTTGGGGTCCATGGGCTCTGTGGGCGAGAGAGCAGCGATACGGCTGGGTTTAGGAGTCGGCTCCTTGACCGGCTCCCTGCCGGGCTTTTCGATCGGCTTGATGCTGGGATTACTGACTTTACGTGCACCCTGGTTCAATTCGCCGTCTTTAACTGCCTGGCCCGAACGAGGAGCCCGCTTTTTGTCGATGAAAACAGACATTTGGAAGGAAGCGTCGTATGTAAACAAACGCCAAATTAAATGCAACGTCGCTTGAAGCTTGAATCTAGTCTATATTAGTCGCTATAAGCATCAAAACACTTGTCAAGGGCCTCCAAAACGTACTCAAAGTCGTTTAATTCCAAAAACGCTGCCGCAGAAAATCGGACCCACGCCTGGCCCTTGTAGTTGAAGATGGTTACACTTGCTCTGTGCTCTTCACGCAGCTTCCTTGGGACTTCAACACAAAATCTGCCCAGATCTTTGGGTTGGTACGGACATAGCACATTGAACATGGCCACCCTCCGACTGAGCGGATTCAGCTCGTGGGAATTCCACTTTTTGCAAACAAAGGCAGCAGCCTGCTCGGCTAGTTGAGTGTGGTAGTCAATAATCACCTTTTCTCCACCCAAGCTGGCACGGAATCCGTGAGCCGCCGCGACACTATCAATCGCAGTATAGTCTTGGGTGGCTGCAAAGGCAAATATGCGTGCCAAACGCTCAGGGCCAAGATCGTTCATGCCAACATTGCTAATAGGCATGCCCTGTATGCTGTTGTGTTGCGACTTGTCCACATACACCAATGCAAGCCCCTGAGCTGTCCAGTACCACTTGTGGATATTTGACGCAAAAAACGTAGGTTTTACTTTGTTTAGGGAGATTTCAATCAAGCCGATACCATGAGCTGCGTCCACCATGCTTAAAACGCCATGAGCTTTGCACACTGCGGTCATTTCCTCCCACGGAAAACAAATGGCTGGCGTACTGCTCACCGTATCATAGACAGCCATGCGAGGATTCACCGCACCGATAAGCTTTTCAAAATCCTCCACAATCTTTTCATTGCTTGCTGGAAATTGGACCTCAAACTCGACAAGTTCAGCGCCAGTGGTGTGAGCGACAAACTCGAGTGTTAGCTTCAGCGGCTGGTATGTTGTGCTTGGATACACAATCTTGTCGCCCTTTTTGAATGGAAAGCTGCGAAGAATAATAGACGTGGCAGTGGATGTATTAGGAGCAAAGAATGTGCAGTCAGGGTCTGCATCAACCACACTTGCAATTATCGCTCTCTCCTGTGCTCTTAGATTCTGGCCATGAATTAGGGGTCGGTAGTAATTGTCGGGAAACGCGGCACGTCTGTAAATTGAAGCAACCTGTGCCTCCAAAACGGGCTTGGCCACGGTGCCCGCCGAGCCATGGTTCAAGTTGACAATGTCTTGATCAAACGCAAAGGAATCTTTGATCTTATGGCCGAGCATATTGCACCTTTGAGGGTGGATGAGGTTTATATCATAGAAACTGAGTCATAGTGCTCAAGTATAGAGTCATACCTAGACTCGGTGTAGAGTCATATTTACATAGATCGAGTGTCAGACTAATGGGTGAGTTTTCCACAGGTCTGATAGCCCGGCTGAGAATGAGGTGTTCAGCTCAGACTACCTTTTGAGACTGGTGCACAGCGTTAATCATCATTTACTCGTTAAAAGCAAGTCATTTGCATCCCTGCAAAGAACAAACTTGAGGGTATACCAAAGCGGCGCGTCGCCTTTATACTTTTTGTGATGAGTCATCTCTACGCCCTACCTAAAGCTCGCGGTGGGGGTGAACAACGAAATCTTAATGGAAATCATAACTCATAATAATCAAATATATAAACCGTGTAACTCACCAGAGGGACCACCACGACTTGGGCGCGAGCTCTTGGACCTCTTGATCGGGTGACTCCTTCAGGTACATTTCGAGGGGGATCTGGCCAATGTAGTGCTTATCGCCGAATCCTCCAATGTAGTAGATACCAGAAATAACAAATTCAACCCATTCGGTCTTGTGAAACCCAGAATTTCCCGGCTCCCAGTGCTGGGCGTCGGGGTGAATGTCAAAGAACCGTTGCCTCTCTTCATCGCTAGGTGAGGCGGAAACAAACTCTCCGTACAACACAATTCGCTTTTGCGAGGCCAGCGCAGTAGGAGTCTTTGCCTCGGGGGCATCACCGGTCCTAATCGTCAGTGACACCGGCGACCCATTGTCGACGTTGCGAAAAGCAGAGCTCATGTCAACCCGAATTGAGAGGAGAGAAGCCTCTTTGTTTGCGCAATCAGCATAGTACTCCACCTGGGATGTGGCAAATCCAAGGAACTGGCCCTGCTGGTTGACGGTGTTCATGTTGGCGAACCCGTTGTTGTAAACAAAGGATCGTGCCTCTTTGACAGCTTCGCGGCGCGGCAGGCGAGGCGCAACAGTCAATTTGGTCTCGCGCACGGCCACGTTTGTTTGGGTTATTACCTGGGACATGGGGAATGGAGAGTGAGGGTAGGGGAGATGGATTAGATAGCGGCGCGTCATATGTGCTAATTAAACGTGGCGCATCAGGTGGCGAGATCAGCGGCGAAGTCGGACGCGTCAACACGTGACTGTCAATGTCAGGTAATCACCGTAATCCCCCCCTAACGCCCAAACCCAAGCCTCGACAAGGCTCATCTCATCATCAATCTAGCCGCAGTCACTGGCTTAGCATTTTTCTTCCCTACAGAATCCCACAACTCTAGAAAATGCACAGTGCTATACTTCCGACGCATGAACGGTTTCTCCCAAAACAGCATGGTGATGATACAGACTTTGGCCGTAAAATCAATGCCCTGGTCAAGTCGCGTGGCCTGGCCAAATTCAAGTACCCCATCTGCTTGATAGTGTCGCTTTTATTATTTCTCATATTTGATGGTGGAAGAGGTCGACACGTCGCTCCAGCTAGCTCTTCCTCCTCGTCTGAGGTTGCCTTCTACAACCTTGACACCCAGACCACCAGCACTGTCTCTCAGCAAGCAATCAAGAACCGCGAACGCATTCTGGTGTGTATCCCCCTCAGAAATGCCGAGCCCGTAATGGAAATGATGTTTGAGCATCTCTACAACTTCACCTACCCTCACGAGCTGATGGATCTGGCGTTTTTGGTGGGCGATTCTACCGACAATACTGATAAGCTTCTGCTCAAGTACGCTGATGCGATGGAGAAATGGCCCGAGGCCAAACATTATGGCAGTATCGATGTATACAAGCGTGATTTCGGCGCGATCGTTGGCCAGGGCGTGGACGACCGCCACGGCGTTGCGGTACAGGGCGTACGCCGCAAACTGATGGGCCGCGCCCGCAACTGGCTGCTGAGCGCAGCTCTGAAACCCCACCACTCATGGGTCTACTGGCGCGATGCCGATATCGAGACTGCTCCGAGTGACATTTTAGAGTACCTCATGAGCTTTGATCGCGACGTCATTGTACCCAATGTGTGGCGTCCTTTGCCAAAGTTCTTGGGTGGCGCTCAACCCTACGACCTCAATTCATGGGTCGAGTCGCCCGCTGCATTGGAGCTCTCTAAGAAGCTTGACGAGGACGACGTGATTGTCGAGGGGTACGCCGAGTACCCAACCTATCGCGTGCATCTGGCCTATCTGCGTGCAGACAAGGGCAAAGGCAACAAGAGAGAGCTCATGGACCTCGACGGCATTGGAGGTGTGTCCATCCTTAGCAGAGCCAAGGTGTTTAGGGCAGGCACAATCTTCCCCGGGTTTGCGTTCGAGAACCACGCGGAGACGGAAGGATTTGGCAAGATGGCGCGCAAGAGCGGCTACAGTGTTGGCGGACTCACCCAGTACACCGTTTGGCACAAGTACGAGCCGAGCGAAGACGACCTCAAGGAGATGGCTAGACTCAAGGCAGCAGGTTTGCCTTATGATTAAACTGTATATTATTGACATCTTTTTAGACAGAATCTTTGAAATTCTTGCAATGGACTTAGTGCTGTTTTGAGGGTGTGCCGGCAGAATAAGGTATTTTAGAAGGTCAAATCTGCAGCCGCATCAAGTTTTTATGCAAGAGGATATCTCTGTCTAGAGGTATGCCACGGGACGAGTAAAGAGCCACAACTCCGGGTCTGACGGCCCGATCCCACGGCAATCTAGCCAAGGTGCCCCCGCCCCCCACATCGGCTAAACTAGTTCCTTTAATAACCCCACCTTACTCACACCAATTCTCCAAATGGACAAACAGCAGACATTGGACAGGTTCAATGGGCCGCAGAACCACTCTTTATACGATTTTTTGGCATACTATGGGGGCATTCCGCTCGATATTGCGCACCCAAAGCACTCTGTCGAGCTTGTAGATTACACAAAGTCGAATTTGACCCTCAATTACTTCAAGGGGGACCGGATTAAGACTACAGTTATTCCTTTCACTCCTCCACTCAAATCGGAGAGCAGCGCACCGACCCGCCTGGAGCTCATGTCGTTTGAAGCCGCCGACGCGTTTCGGGTTTCGCCCTACAGAGCGACTGAGTACTTGTACCCAGCCCCGGGAGGAGCAGTGGTGATTGCAAGCGTTGTGGCAGGAATTGTACTGAGCGTCAGCCCCACAAACTCCTACAAGCTCTTGTTTCGAAGGTTCCCCAGACTGGCAAAGTTTGTGCGAGATCGGCTGCGCAGTCTTATTATCGGGCTACTTCTAGTACATGGATGGGAATATGCAACATTTCTACGGCCAAAGCTCGATAAATTTCGCGTGTTTGGGTTTCTGCGGCTGAGATGGTTTGTGTCGTGCTTGTTTGAAGGATTCCCTTCTTGGGTCCGCTTTTACCAGTACTCAGATGCGCTTGCCAAGAAGAGACGGCAGTTTGAAGCAGATAATCAATAAAATAAGTGTATGCGTTTAAAATAATACTATAAAAATATTAGACCATGTCGGTAGCCTTTTCCTCGCCCCTAAAGTAGCAGCGTTTGGCGAACTTCCAGAGCTCAATCAACGCAACATAGACAATTAGACCGGCAAAGGCAATTCCCCATTCCCACTTGGGAGGCGCGTGCTTGAACACGTCGGTATTGATAACTGGGATGTAAACCACAGGGAACACGCTTAGAAAACCAAGCACTACACTCCAGAATAGAATCTTGTTGCGGTAAATATCCTTGAAGAATTGCGTGAACTGGTTGTCGCTACCAGGGTGCAACAAAAACATTGAGCGCCTCATGTGCATCATTTCCCAAGCCAAAACCAGGAGGCCCCAAGTCAATTGGGCAAAGGTGAGGGAGCGGGTGCGGAACACAGGCTCACAAACATCACTGAAGCCCTCGTTACAAAGATATCCCAGAGAGCTGGTGCCGTCATAGTAGCCATAAATAAAGGAAGCAAATGAGACAGTACAGACAATTGCCAGTAGCAGCCCGTACACGATCATATCAATGATAACTTCCCAAGTGAAAATAGCGCTCTTGGGATCGGTGGGGTTCTTCTCCATGATTCCAGGCTCGGCCTCTTCAAAGCCAAGACCCATTGCCGGAAAACTCGAGGTGGCCATAATAATCCAAAGTGCTTCAACTGGAGCCATGGGGAAAACAGATGTACCGGTACTATCCTTGAAAGCCAGACCAATCAGCAGGTACAAGACTTGGGCAACGTTGCCCGCCAAAAGGTGCAGCACAAACTTCTGAATATTTGCAGTCATACGGCGGCCCTCTTCAACTGCATTAAGAATTGATGCAAAGTTGTCGTCGGAAAGAACAATGTCAGAAGACTCCTTCGCAACATCACTGCCAGCAATACCCATGGCAATGCCCACGTCGGCTTTGCGCAGACTGGGAGAGTCATTAACACCATCGCCCGTCATGGCAGTAAAGGCAGAGCGACGATGCAGCGCTTCAATGACTCGCACCTTTGTTTGGGGAGCGCAACGAGCAATCACAAGAGGAACTGCCGGCAGGGCGTCGATCTGCGCGTCAGACATTTTGTCAAACTCAGTGGCAGTCATAACTTGAGATGGGGTGTAGTTGGCGCCGAGAATACCCACTTCCTTGGCAATAGCAGTGGCAGTACCAATATGGTCTCCAGTCAACATGTGAACCTCAATGCCAGCCTTGTGGGCCGTGGCAACCGCAGGCGCAGACTCGGCACGAGGAGGGTCATAAATGCCCACCAGGCCCATAAAGGTTAGCTCAGTTTCGATGGTGGTACGATCAGCTTTAGCAAAGTCAGTGTCAGTGTCAGGGCTAGGAATAGTTTTTTGAGCAAAAGCGAGCACGCGCAATCCTTTGGCGCTGAGGGCATCAACCTTGTCAAAGACCGTCTTGTGGTTGCTCTCACTAAAATCTCGAAGCCCGTTTTTGTACCAGCTCGAGCAAAGAGGTAAAATGCGCTCGACGGCACCCTTGGTGAACACCTTGACATCGCCGCTCTCGTTCTCCTTAACGACTGCAGACATTCTCTTGATAGTAGAATCAAACGGATATTCGGCAAGATGGGCAAACTTGAGCTCATTGGGGTGATCAGGCGAGCACCATTTGGAGCGGTCAAATCCAAGACGAGTAACAAACACTTGCACAGCAACTTCTGTGGGGTCTCCATTGACTTTCCACTTATTGTCTACTTGAACAATATTGGAGACGTTGGCGAGTGAGGCAGTGTACATGAACTCGCTAAAAGTGGTACCTTTCTCAACTTCAGTCACAGCCTTGGAATCAAGAGTAACAGAGCCAGTAGTGGGGTCGAATGGATTGGAGTCACTCTGGATGTTGAGCTCACCATAGTCGGGAACCCAGGCCTTGCGAACAATCATTTTACCCTGGGTGAGTGTGCCAGTCTTGTCGGAGCAAATATCACTAACGGAGCCAAGGGCCTCGAGGGAGTCAAGCTTGCGGATCATAACGTGACGCTGTGCCATTGCCTTGGTGCCCATTGCCATTGTGATTGTGAGTACAACTACCATCGAGGCAGGGATCATGGAGATGGCAACGACGATAGCATAAACAGCGACCTCGCGAGTAACATCAAATTTTTGAGCAGCCATTGCAATAATAGCAACTAGCACAGCGAAACCAAAAAGGCTCACTGCGAGGCGAGCCATCAAGCGGTGCAGGGGTGTACCTACGTTCAAGCCCAAAAACGCTCCGACCCAATCGTGAACAGTGAGAACACCGGCGGCAGCATAATCACGCTTGCGGGTATTTCCGTTATCATCGCGCTTGGGAGAGCGGTACTTTTTGTCGTCGCCCTTGAGGCTTTGTGCGATGCGGCCGATCTCGGTGTACATGCCAATAGTTGTAACAATTGCAGTGGCACGGCCCTTGGAGACTGTACTAGAAGCAAATGCCATGTTGACGCGGTCTCCAACAGAACCGTTCAAGTCAATGATGGCATCATAATCTTTGGTTACTGGCATCGATTCACCAGTGAGAAGTGCCTCTTCGGTTTCAAAGTTGATACCTTGCACAAGGCGGCAGTCAGCGGGCACTGTGTCGCCAGCTTTGAGCTTTATCAGGTCACCTGGCACCAGGTCTTTGGCGGGTATAGTCTCATCAGAGCCGCTGCGAATAATGTGGGCTGTGGGCGAAGAGAGGGAGCGAAGGCTATCCATAGTCTTTGCTGCTGAAAGTTCTTGGAAAAAGCCTACTACGATATTGATAATGGCAACAGCGCCAATAACTCCTCCAGTAATCCAGTCTCTAATGGCAAGTGAAATAGTCATAGATACAAGGAGTACAATAACCATAGCATTGGCTGTCTGAGAAATAAAAATACCGACTACGGAAACTCCGCTGCCCGAATCTAGCAGGTTCTCGCCATGCTGGGTGTGTAGTCTGGCGGCAACCTCGTCGCTGAGACCGGATTCGGGGTTTGTGTCAAGCTCCGCAACAACTTGCTGGGTAGTCAATGTCCATGGTGCAAAACCAGGAGCTTCTTGTGATGCTGTTTGCTGGCCTGTTTTTTCATCTGTGGTGGTGTAGGCAGTATTCTCGCTAACGGTGTATCCTTTATTATTGACAGTACTAAATGATCTAGCGGTGCTAGTTCTGTTAGCTTTGGACATATCAATTGTGTTTGTGATTTCAGTGGACGAATTTCCCCCCTTATATACTTTTTATTATCGGAATTAACTTGCATATTCATATGCACCTCACACTTGCATCTAGACCCCTCTTCACAGTACACCCATTGCTTGTGGAGAACCAAGCCGCTGGAAAGCCGCGCTGAGGCGATATATTCAATTGCTGATTTTTTTCGATAACTCTTCAGGTTTTTTTACGGCTGTGCAGTGATCACAACCAGAATTTTTATATTGGGACTTCCCAGCTCCCAGCACGTGATGGACATGTCACCCATTACCTAATACTTCGGGTGTAAGCCCCGGCCTTAGCAACCGATCTCAGATTATCTCGTTTGAGATTGCGGTGATCTTTAAAGTTACAGTTAGCAATCGCGTCGATTTTATCGTTGGCGATCGCGCCCAGTAAATTGGCTCACACGAGCACCAAACTAGCACATGACACAATTGCTGAGGACTCTGGGGTAGTTGCAGCGCATGATGCCAAGACTTACTATTTTTAGATCTGACTCTTGCATAAGGAAATAATTAAACTGCTGAATCTATTCGCTAGAGTACTAGAAAGAATCGCCTGCAAGGCCGATGAGATTGACCAGGTAGAGACCAGTGCTCAGTCCTGCAACGACGCGAGTGAAGACCGTGCACTTGTTGGCGACTGAGAGGTCAGCGGGAGCTCCGGTGCTCTCTGTCTCATCAGGTATCTTTTCATAGATACTGTTGCCGAGAGTGCTGTGCTCCTCAGAGTCATCCTCCTGCTGCTCTGCACTCACGCGAGACTCGGCACCGGCCGCCACCTGGGTCGCGATATTTGTGGCGCCACGGTACTGAAGCAGAGCGATAAGGGAGGCTCCAATGCCAACGTAGAGCAGGTACGGATGCTTTCCATTGCGGGAGCTCATAAGGTAGCTCAAGGCAAAAGACAAGGCGCCAGCGCCACCAATTGCAGACAGGGAAGAGGAGCGCGCAACCGCAGTCTTGAGGTCACCAGAAACTCCTTGAGCAAACACGGTAGGGACGTAGGGCAATTCTTCGTATGATGCGGCCACAGCCACATTGTAGCCAGCCCAGAGGCCGGTTGCGGCGGTTCCAATAATTTTTGTCGTGACGAGGATAGACATGACGGTGCTTAGTAACAATTGGCCCGGTGGGAATAAATGGGGCGGCAGCCTTGGCTCGCCTCTTTTTTTTTTGAGAAGGGGGTGCAGGGTTCAAGGGGCCTTAAGTAGTAGCACCCCACCTGCCTGGCAGCTAAGTTCCAGATTTGCCAGGGGGTGGGCGCGGGCTCGAAACTGCCCGGTTTCAAACAAACAACGTTGAGCTGCACAAGTAACAGCTTGCCGAGAAATTTTTGGCGCAGACACGAAAAATGGGCTGCAGCTCATATAGGTTGGCCCAGCACCGGGCGCGCTGTGCGTCTTAAGCGAGGTTATATTGACCTACATTAATTGTTCGCTGCACCATGACGCGTCACCTCGGCGAGCTGCGATCAAGTTGGTGTTGTATGTAGACTGCAATAACTTTGTCTTTTAGGGAGTTGGGTTTTCGTCCGCCAAGCTGCAATCATCTACTGACATAATTCATAGGTGCATGAACAAGGGGAGTGGCGGGTCCGTCCAATTCTTCAGCCAGATACACTGGGCCACAGGATTTCGCGCGCGAATATATTAGGGTACTATGAATACATGATCACTTTCTCAAATGACCATACCTGAGTACTAGTGGCCCCTGTCTACACGCCCCTCCCCCTCTTGTGCATATATGCATGCATATGTATTACATACATACATTTTCACTCAAGGCCCAGCGTTACGCTTACAAGCCTCAAACCCACACCTTTGAGGCCAAAAATGGAGACGTTAGCTCGAACGGATTCGTTTGATTTCGGCCATAACAAGGTAGCACAAGAGCCGGTCATTGGGCCAGGTAGCGTGGATTTCCCATTTCTCCGGGCAGATCATTCATTCGACGCGAATTCTCTACAAAACGACGAGGGGAGGGACCCCAGTTCAATATGTCTGAGTTTTGCGGAGGGAGACGTTGTATTTGTGCACTGGGTGCACGATTTGGGCTGGGGCGATGTCACATTGCTCCACACTGGCAAGCGGGGCTGGACCCCCATCAATTACTTCTCTCCTTGCACTGATGCCAAGGCGATTCCCCTACTGAGCGCCGCAGCTAACTTTATTTCTCAACCAAAGAGCTACCGCCTGTTTAAATACGAGGATGGCGTTTTAGAGCACAGCTTCTCGCAAGCCGCTATCAATGAAGTGGTGGGGGGTGTGCGCTCTTTGCTCGATATGAGCGGCACTCTCAGTCGCGAAAGCCCCGTTGCTCAAAGGTCTCAGGCAATCCGCAGGCACCGCAAGGCCCTGCTCACAGAGCTCGCGTACATGGTGAGCGTTGCCAAACAGCACAAGAAGAGTACCGACGACGCTATTATTGACCGACTTGTCAGGGGTTGCTTTCGCGTAGTGAGCAAGGCCATTATTCTTCTCGATGTTTGGCACATGGAGGCTGAGCCGGGTACGCCCAGCCCCACTGGTAGTCCCGAGGTTAACAAGGAGGCAAGAGTTGTAAAGCCCGGGTTGCAAGTGGATGAAGTGAGTACCACTCTGTGTGATTATTTGGGCATTTTCGTGCACCGTCTCTCCAGCTTGGGCAGTGACCCCACTGCCTCGGTACAGATTTTGACCAACACACGTCACTGTATGCTGGCGTGCCGTGAGCTGCTAGTGGTTGTGGAGGCAGTTTCAGCCAGCTCAACGCCTCGCAACAAGGAGTTGGAGCGTCTCAAGGATGCCATGTTTGTGCAAACACGGCACCTAGTTCACGCAGCCCGCAAACTCGTGGCCGCTCTGAATAAACCCCGTGAAGAGGTCAAGGTGGTTGCCGAGGAGCTCAGTCGTGTTGCACGTGAGTGCTCGCGACTGGCCTGTGAGTGTGCCGTTTGGTGCCACAATGTTCACAACCCCCAGCATGCCACTGGCGATTCGCCAAAATCTATCTTGATGCGCGGTGGCCAAGAGGATGTCGATGAGGAGGTTGATGTGCTTGCTACCCTCAACAAAAGTCCGAGCCGTAGCCCGGTCCGCCACCAACACACTTCTTCGCGTGAGATTTCCTCCCGTGAGTCGTCGCACGACAGTGTCTCACGACCAAGCTCCATTGAGAGTCCAGTAAAAACCAGTGATGATGACGATTTAGACGACGATGATGATGAAGATGCCGAGTCAATTGACTTGGATGCACCGCCCACTCTACAAAGGGCCGAGTCACTGTCTCCGGGCACTACCCCTGGCGGGACACCAAGCAGCTCACCTCGCAATTCAGCGGGCGCAAACCGACTCTCTACACAATCTTCAGAAATCGACCGGAACGACCTTTTGATCAAGGCTGATAAGGTGGTGGCCGGCACGCTACGAGCTCTGGTCTCTTGGCTCGGTGAGAGCCAGACCACCGAGTACTCAAGGCATGTTTTCCTGCTATGCTTTAGGCTGTTCAGCACTCCGCAAGAGATGGCCGAAGCGATTCTTGAGAACTCATGCTTCCAGCTTGCCGTAAAATGGATTGAGTCTTATTGGAAGCCCGAGGACGCTGGAGCCCTCGATACCCTCAGCAAATTGGAGAATGCGTTTTTGCGCGAGTGCATCAATCAGCGTCGCCTTCTTGAGCCCATGGAGCAGCTTGTGGACCCCCCTGTTTTAGACAGGGCCCACGATGGTAGCTCAATGATTGACCTGAGCCGCCATCGCACAGCATCGTCAGGCTCCAACTCTGCCAATGCGAGTTCGGTGAGCATTGGAAGTCAGAGTCAAGGCGGCCAGAATCTAGCCAGTCGCCGCTCTTCTATCAATCGCGGTATTGGAATGGTGCGCAGAGTCTCTCATGAGGACCTTAGGATCATGTCAAACCCTTGGACCCTCAAGTTTAGCGGAAACAGCGGCAGCGATATTGGCCAGCGTTTCATTGAGTTTGACCCCATTGACGTTGCTGGCCAGCTCTATGTGATGGATTGGGAGTTTTATTGCGAAATTGAACCCGAAGAGTTGTTGGACCAGCGCTTCTCCAAGCAAAAGCGTAGTTTGGGGCTAGCGCCAAATGTCGTCAAGCTGGTTGCTCAAAGCAACCACTTGAGCGCGTTTGTTGGCGAAACCGTTTTGGGCTCCAACCTGAGCGTAAAGACGAGACGCAATGTGATTCGCATGTGGATCCGAATTGCGTCAATTTTGCATGACCTGGGTAACTTCAACTCCCTGGTAACTATCTTGTCCACTTTGAGGAGCTCTTCGATTGTGCGCTTGCGTAAAGTGTGGGATATGATCAGCCCCAAAAAGATGGCTCTAGTTACCTCGCTAGGCCGCCTGGCAGCTCCTGACCGCAACTTTGCTGATCTGCGCAGCGAGATCCGCTCGCGCAAATCGCACTGCATACCCTATGTCGGACTCTTTCTGAGTGATTTGACTCTCCTTGACGAAGGAAACCCCAAACACCGTATCAACAACGGCAAGTCTCTCATTAATTTTGATCGTTATGTGCGGATGTGCGATGTTATTGCCCGCATCCAGCACCACCAGAGGCAATCACAACCCTCCATTAGCCTCAACCCAACGCTCAAAAAGTGGCTCGCAAGTGAAATGACCAAGAGCCACGACGCGCTGGTGCAGGATGTCGACGTTCAATGGCGCAAGAGCTGCATCATTGAGCCCCCCGCCTGATCTATATATTTATTTTAATGCAATATTTTTTTAGCGTACATTATTTTTTTGCAATCGGCGCAGGGAAGAGCCACGGCTAGGCCTGAGCCTGAGCTTCGGCCGCGCGGCGCTTATTGCCAATAAAATTAATTGCCGAACCAGCCTTGAAAAAGTCGACCTGGTCCTTGGACATTGTGTGCTTGGCCAAAACCTCAAACGACTCACCGCTGGGCTTTGTGACCCTGAGGCGCAGAGTGCCACCATTGTCACCGCCCTTGTTGAGCATATCAACAAGGTCAATAGTCTCAAGAGTATCGTGGCTGTTGATCTTGTCGTAGTCGGCCACGTTGTCAAACCAAAGCGGCAGCATACCCTGCTTCTTCAAGTTGGTCTCGTGGATACGAGCAAAAGACTTGACCAGCACGAGACGGCCGCCAAGGAAACGGGGAGAGAGTGCGGCGTGCTCGCGGGCAGAGCCCTCGCCGTAGTTGTCCTCAGCAACGACACACCAGGGGATGTTGCGGTCCTTCCAGCGGATCATCAGGTCGGGGATGCTCACCTCGGTGCCGTCAATATCGCTCACAATGTTGGTCTTGCCAGTCTCCTCGTTGACAGCACCAATCAATGTATTGTTGGAGATGTTTTCAAGGTGACCCTTGTATTTGAGCCACACACCAGCAGCAGAGATGTGGTCAGTGGTGCACTTGCCCTTGACCTTGAGCAAAACAGTTGTCTTGAGCTCCTGGCCATCAAACTGATCAAAGGGCTCAAGAAGCTGCAGGCGGTCGCTTTCAGGGTCAACAGCAACGGGGGTCTCGGAGATGGGCTTGGGGTCGGTCTCTGGGTAAAACTCTTTGCGCGGGCCGAGGGTGAAGCCACCATCACTAGCGCGGGGCAGCTCAAGACCCTCACTGGGAGGCTCGAATTTGAACCCATCAATGGAGTCTGTGAGGGGGTTGAATGTGGTGGTGCCAGCATAGGCAAGAGCAGTCACCAACTCAGGCGAGGTCAAAAAGTTCAAGGTATTGGGGTTACCGTCGTTGCGAGACTTGAAGTTACGGTTGAAGGAGGTGAAGATGGCATTAGGGCGCTTGTTTTGCACGTCGGCATCTTCGCTACGGTCCCACTGGCCAATGCAAGGGCCACAAGCATTGGCAAGCACTGTAGCACCATTGCGCTCAAAAATGTTAATGAGGCCGTCGCGCTCCATGGTGGCACGGATTTGCTCAGAGCCAGGGGTAACAAAAAATGGCACCTTGGGTTTGATGCCCTGCTTCTCAGCCTGGAGCACGAGGGAGGCCACGCGGGTCATGTCTTGGTAGCTTGAGTTTGTGCACGAGCCAATCAGACCAGCGCTGGCATTCTCAGGGTAGCTGTTTTCTTGGATAAATCCCTTGAAATCTCCAATCTTGGTGCTCAAGTCGGGGGTAAAGGGGCCGTTGATTGTAGGCTCAAGCTCGGCCAAGTCAATCTCGACAACCTTGTCGTATTCGCAGTTGTCATCTGCAGTGAGGAAGCCAGTCTTTGCGTTGACTTCGGCTGCCAGGTCTCCAATGGGGCCACGGTGGGTGGCGCTCAAGTAGCGCTTCATGGACTCGGTGAAGGGGAAGGTCGAGGTGGTGGCACCGACCTCAGCACCCATGTTACAGATGGTGGCCATACCTGTGCAGCTGAGGGTTTGCACGCCCTCACCAAAGTACTCGACAATGTAGCCAGTACCACCCTTGACGGTGAGAATACCGGCCAGGTTTGTGATCACGTCCTTGGGGGATGCCCAGCCTTGGAGCTTACCCTTGAGCTTGACACCGAGGATCTTGGGGGCTTTGAGCTCCCAAGGAGTACCGGTGAGAGCATCGACGGCATCAGCACCGCCAACACCAATGGCGATGGCACCAAGACCACCGGCATTGGGAGTGTGAGAATCAGTACCCAGCATCATCAGACCAGGAGCACTAAAGTTCTCCAGGACAATTTGGTGGATGATTCCCGAGCCAGGACCCCAAAACTGAATGCCATACTTTTTACCGCACGACTCAAGAAAGTCAAACACCTCTTTGTTTGTGGAAAGGGCGGCCTTGAGATCGACGTCGGCGCCGTCCTTACCAACAATAAGGTGATCGCAGTGGATAGAGGCAGGGACGGCTGTATCGGGCATACCGCAGGTCATAAACTGCAAGAGTGCCATCTGGGCAGAGGCGTCTTGCATGGCAACACGGTCTGGGTTGAGCTTGAGATAGGCTTTTCCGCGCACGTCCTTGGTGGCAAGACTCTCTTCTGGGTCAACAAGATGCGAATACAAGTTCTTTTCAGCCAGGGTCAAGGGGCGATCAAGGATCTTTTTGACGGCAGCGAGCTTTTCGACCAATTTCTCATATGGGGGAGTTCTGCTGGTTAATTCCGTAGGGACAGATGCTCTAGCTGCAAAATTTGAAAGCTTGCGAGCCAACAACCGAGACATTAAACAACGATGACTCAATCGATAATACCTTTAAAGAGATTGGAGGGTAGCGGTGGCGCAGCGGTGGCGACCTGCAGACGTCAATGCATTCTGCAGAAAGGAGCCGAAATGGTCGGAAAAGAAATAATGCAAATATATAAATCTATACTACTTGAGCAAATGCAAATTCGTCGCAGCAAAAGATGGAAGTCACTGTGCCCTCAATCTTTGCCTTGACCGGTGATGAGATGGGGACCTTGGTGCCCTTGATGGTAGTGCCAATAGCCCAAGTGCTGGCAGCGCGGCGACTGCGACAGTCCCATGAGAGGACCGAGCCCTCAGTGGTCAGGGCCATGCAGAAACCAAGCTTGGAGACCACAAAGTCGGCGATTCCCTTGAGGCAGGGCACTGGCACGAGCTGGCCGCGGGCAAGCTTGGCAACAGCACCATCAGCTCCAAGGACCAAGAACGCTCCCTCATCATAGTAAGTAACTTTTGTGGCTACCGCGTCAATGCGGCGGCAGTCATCAAGGGTGTGGTAAATCCCTGCCGAGTTTGCTGTGCGGTCAAACTGGAGAGTGTAAATGCAATCATTAATCGTAAGGGCGACTTCTGCGAGTGCACCATAGTTGTGTTCATAAATAGAAAACGATTTGAACCGCAGGCTCGTGGAGAGCACCAGGTCAAACTGGCCTGCCTTTTCGTCGCCGCTGAGCCAAGTGATTAGGCCAACGTCTTGAGCAAGCGCGTAGACACGGTTCTTGATGCTAGTGATGTCATAAATGCGGTGCTCGAATGCAATGGGCTCGAGCACTAGATTGCGCTCGTCGTCAAAGACAAGGCGCAGGGCAACGCCATCATGGCTCAGGGCAAACGAAGCCTCAAGCTTGCTGATATTGGTGTTGCGGGCACACTTGAGCACATGCAATTTGCCATCCTTGGTAATTTGTGCAACCTGGTGGTTGCTGGTAAGAACCAAGTTGGCAGTGGCCCAAGTGGAAATCGAGTCATTAATTTGGAGGGCCTTAAAGGGAGACTGATAGGTCTTGTTTGAGTGGTGGCTCAAGGACATCTGCAAAATGTCATTCTCAGTCTTGCTATTTGAGGTCAGGGCACTGTGCACCAAGTTGGAGCCCTTTTCCAGATTTGCACTGACGAGGCTGCGTGCATTGGCACGCTTGATGTAGCGCGAGAACCCGCTACCAGCGACAGGAACTGTGTCGTTAAAGTCCTCACTGTAGAGAGCATCCCAATCACGAGACATCTCCACCAGCTGCCTGGTGTAGGTTGATACAAGCGCAAATGCGCCCAAAGTGCGAAGAGACATTTGAGGGAAAATGGCGTTCAGAAACAGCTCTGGTGGGAGATCAAGCAATGCAATATCAAAGTCGTCATCCTCACTGTCGCTATCAGACAGATCAGTGTGGAACACCGGGCGCCCATAGTGCTGTTCGAGCGCTAGCGGCTTTGGTGGGGTGCGGCCAAGTTCGGCAAAGTCTGCGTATGAATTGAAGGTAGTTGTAGAGTAGCTCTCGTTACTGAAGAAGTCTCCGAGATTAATGTAGCTTTGTACCATAAAAGTTTTTCAGGTTCGGCAAGAGCGGACAGCCAAGTTATTATAGACCATGCACTCCACAAAAAAAAGGGCCCTAACCCTTGAGGCCGCATATTGCTGCAGGGCAATTTTTTTCTCGTGAGATAAAAACATAGAAGCCAGAAATTAATTATCAATCAATATTTATGATACACATGCACCCACTATGGACATTTATTCCCCCCTCAGCGACAGCGTACACCTAGATCTGCAAGGTGGCTGCGGGCAGCATGTGGCATGCCTGGTGAATACGCCATAAATGGAACATGTCACGGACGCTAAGGTTCTTGTGCATTTGACAACACAAGATCAAAAAAACACATTTACGAAATTGTTTGAAACCTTGTCACTGAGGCTGGGGCTGGTTGCTAGGATACGTGCGGCTAAACGAGCGGTGGGGCCCGCCTAATTTACAACTCTAAAGATATTAAGAGTCGGCATTGCAAGCCCGTTATGATTTGGTATTAATTTTAGAATTTTTGTTGGGTCACCGACGCGTGCGGCGTGATTGCGACGAGCTGGCCCCACGTGGGGGTGCGGTTGCACGGCTCTACTGCCAAGCTGTACAAATAGAGTCTAGTCAAATGCTCCAGACGAGCAGCGCTGCGGTAATCAGAGGCTCTTTCTTTTCTCCATTGAGTTATTTCCCCGCCGCTCTTGTCGCCCGTTCTCGACTCAGTCGGCACAGTGACCGGCGTGGGGTCTTGCGGTTCAAGCAAGCGTGAAGCATATGGAGCAGAAGGGCCAAGCAGAAACGAACCCATATTTCAAGCTCATCCAAAATCCTCCTGGGTGGAGGAAATGCCACTATAGGCAGGGACGTCAAGACGCATGAGCACGAATGTGCCCGCTAAAAGTGAAGATATCTCAAGAGCTATGTACGGAAAGACATTAAGTGGGGGTTTTCCAATGTACCCTGGGGCACAAGAATCAAACAAAGCGCCTGATCCGAATTTGAAAACAGGCCAAAAACCATGCAAAATGACGTCACTGTCAAATATGCGGGTCGCTTCGCGTGACGTACTGCTGACGCCAGCTTCAAGTGCGGATGGAATACCGCGTGTCAAGCTTCGTCAAAACTATCTTTGCGCGCAAAACTTTGGTAGCGCTTAGCTTGCTTGGAGTATTTCACAAAAAAATGCCGAGGTCATGAGCTTTGGCGGCTCGAGTAAATCTTAGTGAACTTGCCATTTTGCTAGCAGTCTCTTGAACGGTGCCAATCATGAGAAAGAATCTCATGCCTCAGAGAAGTTGACCATGTATACTCGTCACACGTTGGGAATCCAGATCTCTGATCCAGCCTGATTAGTATGGAGAATGTGATCCGGGCAATAGCACCCTTGAGAGCGGTAGCCAGCGTACCGCAGGATCAGTTTGATATCAAATCGCCTATAGTAGCCGAAAGGCTGGAGATATTGTACAAAAGCCTTGAGGCTTTGCCCCCACACGAGAAGCTTTTACCAATTGAAGTTGCCAACTATGTGAATGCTCCCATATTCAGTCTTTTGCAAAAGGACAGCCTTTCTGATAAACAAACAGAGTATGTCTTGAGGATCTTGGACTTTTTGTTTCGGTATCCATGGGCTGCCCAAACCACTATAACTACTGCTCAGCAGTACATATCGGTGTGCGTATACATCATTGCTCCCACAGAGCCTGGAAAAGATCCAGAAGAGGCGTTCAAACAAACATCAGTTGAAGTTCGGACAGCAGGCTTCAATTGTCTCACGAGCATAGTCAACGCTAGTGCCTCCCAACAGATTGCTTCTCAGCTAGAATCTCCACAGACTCAGGCGCTATTAGTTTTTGCTTTAAATGGTGTCAGGCTTGGCCAGCGCTCAGAAGATCAGTTATCCGCAATTGCCTTTTTGAATGCACTGCTCAGGGAAGTAGTATCAGACTTGACGGTCATTCTGCCAAACACTGCTTCTGTGCTCAACAATTTTATTTCAAACAAATATGGGTTTCGCCACTCTGAGCCACGGGTCACTGCCACACATGTTTTGGAGTATCTACTGAAACGCTCTTTTACTGATTGTAGCGACCGCCAATGGGTGCAGAATGCTGCAGTTCAGGTCGACAAAATCTTGCAAAATTTGTGTAAAGAGGCTCAAAAGGCGGGCGGTCAGCTGAGCGCGGCAATAGTCGATCTGGGCTTGTCGCTGGCGACCAGCTGCTGGGACTCGATGGCGCTGTGCCGCTCTGCACTCTTGGACACTATCATGCTGGATTCAAAATCTCTCAAGACGGCATCTCAGTACGCTAATATGAGTGAGTCGATAAACTCAAAGATGTTGGAGTACTTGGATAGACTGCCTCAAACCTTGACCTCACAGGATGGGGCCAGCTCGGCGGTTCAGTTGAATGCCTTGCAGATTTATGCCGGGTTGACTCCGCAAAAACTATTTATAAAAGCTCTTGTTGATAAAATCCAAGACGCAATGCCACCGCTCACTCAAACCTTTAAGCACTTCAACAACGACTCGCCAGATACCCGTGCAGTGGCCAAACTTCTCAGCAACACTGACCAGACTGGCCAAGTTCTGCTCTTAGATGACCTGAAAGTAAACACAGGTATTCAACCAGCAGTTCAAAGTGCTATATTCAATTTGCTGCGGCAGGTGGGCGCCACGCCATACGCGGAGCCTGTGCTGGAGGAGTTGCTACAGCAGGTGACTGATTCGCATGGTCTGTCACAGCTTCAGCCCTTATGGATGGCTTCTACGATCCTTGGAACCAGGTATCTTCCGGTAACCGAAGGCTTTCTGAGCCACGCATTTGAAACCATCAGCGGATTGACAGTTGGGGCAGAGGCCCATACTTCGCCGAGTGTTGTAGCGCTCAACACTTTTCTCTTGGGTGAGCTGGCGCTTGTGCCCGAGGTGAATTTTCAGCAGCTCTTGGTTGATGGACTGTTTCCTGTGGTCGACTTGCTTGGTTCCGATAACTCAATGGTAATTGAGCAGGCAAAATTCGCTCTGGAGAAGATCGCTACTGGATGCGACTATAATGGTGTTGTCGACTTGATTTTAGAGAACAAAGACTATGTGCTTGATGGCATCTCCACCAACCTCAATACTCTCAACATCCGGCCTGCAACTCTAACAATGTTGACAGTACTGATCAAAATTGCTGGAAAAGATATTATTGTCTACCTGGAGGATATCATCACAGCCCTGTTTATCATTTTGGACAAGTTCCACGGCTATAGCCGCCTTGTCGATGGGATATTCTCAGTGTTTGCCGCAGTCATTGAAACCATAGGTGCTCGCCCGCTCGAGATTGAGCCCTCACAGACCAGGAAATCTATAAGAAGCATATCTGAATTGGCTGCCGAGCTCGCCAAACGCCCAGAGCTGGATGCCGATCTTGTGGAAAGCGCCAATGCCGCAGTACTGCCACCCGAGGAGTCTCTCGAGCCGCCAAACAGCGACGATGAAAGCGAAAAAGACGACTTTGAGCCGCCGATGGAAGAAAAAGAAGAGTGGCTCTCACCTTACGACAAGCCCACATACATGATTGTCAAAAATGTGTTTGACCGGTGCAATGTATTTCTTACCCACAAGTCCGCCAGTTTGCAAGCTAAAATACTCGAGGTCATTGCCCACAGCATTCCAGTTTTGGCCACAAGCACAAACATGTGGCTTCCCAAGGTGCACGAGATTTGGCCGGTTGTTCGGGCCAGAGTTAACGAGGGACAGATTTATGTCCAGGAAGCTGCGTTTGATGTAGCGGCAGCTTTGTCGGTTGCCTCTAAAGAGTTTATGTCGCAGCGAGCTGAAGAGCTGTGGAAAGACATGTGCAAGTCGCGGCCCAGTACTTTTTTCAAACGTCCTTGGCCCCCGCGTTCGCATGAGGCGCGTTTTATCCAGAGCTTGTGCTCATCGCTTGCCACAATTCTTCAGCACACTCGGCTCGATTTCGAGACTGTGGACAGCATCTTGTGGACGCTTCAGCCGTGCTGGACTGACAGCCTGCGAGCGAGCTTGGAAAGAATCAATGCTGATAATGTATGGTTGTGTCTAGAGTCTATAGAAAAGTAATTAAGGGTGTGTGTACACTCATGCATTCTTCTTGAGGCGGCGGTAACGGCGGTACTCGGGCTGCCACATTTGTGATACAACCCAAATGTAGCACTCGTCCCAGGTGTCGGGGATTTCGACAGAGTCCTCGGCCCAGGGACTGATCTCGTCCTCCACGCGAGCAACACCCTCTTGGCGAGCACGGAGCACGACAGAGGTGGCAATGCGGGCAGAGATATCAGCAATCTCCGAGATATCGGGCAGCAAAGGTGCAGTAGGGTCGTTCAAAACAGGGCTGAGGGCAGCGAGCTGATCAACGGCGGCCGAGATCATACCCTTGGTGATGCGGTCGGCACGGGCAAGCACAGCGCCGAGTCCGATACCTGGGAAGATGAGGCAGTTGTTGTTTTCAGAAATGCGGCGGCCATCAACTGGGTCAAAGGGGGAGCCAGTGGCAACAAATACCTTGCCGTCAGTCCACTCGATGAGGTCCTTGGGGGTAGCCTCATGAAGACGAGTGGGATTTGACAGGGGCAGAATTACGGGGACAGGCACGTGTGCAGCCATTTCCTGCACAATTTCCTTGGTGAACGCACCGGGCTGGGTGGAGCAGCCAACAAGAATGTGGGGCTTGATGTGGCGCACCATCTCGTGCAAGCTGGTGGTGTCCAGGCCTTCAAAGTCCTTGGCATCCTTTGCATAGTGTTTTTGGGTGGACGTGATCTGCTCCTCGCCAAGAGCATTGGTAAGAAGACCGTAACGGTCCATCAAGTAAATGTTCGAGCGAGCGACCTTCTCATCGATCTGGTTGGAGACCATGTTGTCCACCAGTTGGTTGGCAATACCGCAGCCAGCCGAGCCAGCACCATAAATTAGGATGTTGACATCATGCAAGTGTGTCTCGGAAGCATGCAGGGCACCCTTGATTGCACTCAGGGTGACGGCACCAGTGCCCTGAATGTCGTCATTGAAAACAGCGTACTTGTCTTTGTAGGCATCCAGCAGACGGTAGGCATTGGAGGTACCAAAGTCCTCAAAGTGAACTACAGCCTTGGGGAATCTTGCGCTGACGGCCTTCATGAACTTGTCGACAAACTCGTCGTAGCGAGCGCCACGCACACGCTTGTGACGATTGCCCATGTAGAGGGGCTTGTCCAAAAGACTTTGGTTGTTTGTACCAGTGTCCAAAACAATGGCAATACCGCGGTTGGGGTGTACGCCAGCGCAAACAGTCATGAGCGCCAACTTGCTGGTGGAGATACCGATACCACCGACACCCTGGTCTCCAATGCCCAAAATACCCTCACCGTCAGTAACAACAATGTAGTCTACATCGTCAGCATCACCAAAATGAGCCAAACGGCGATCAATGTCGTCAGGATAATTGATGTTTAAAAAGCATCCCTCTGGTTTACGGAAAAGCTCAGAGTAGTTGGCGATGGCGTCGCCTTGAGTAGGAGTGTAAATGATGCGCATCATTTCTTTGAGATGTGACCTGATCAAGGCGTAATAGAGTGTTTCGTTTTGTACCTTCATACTGGCGCAAAATGAGTTTTTGAGCAGATCCGTAGGGTACATGAGGTACTGATTGTACGCTCTATCCACCTGGGCTTCCAAGGTGTTGACGTATTGAGGTAGCAGTCCATTCAAGTTGAAAATGCGTCTCTCCTCGCCGCTAAAGGCAGACCCTTTGTTGAGCATTGCATTGTTTAATAGCTCGCGGCCCTCACAGGGAATGTCGATAAATGGTTCTCGAGTAAGACGAGTTAGTCGCGCCAAACGAACAGCAGATGCACGCATGTTTGGTCAAGAAGTCAAAATTCTGGGTGGTGTTGACCTCTATCGCGCAAGATAGTCAGGGTTAGGGTCTCAATATTTCATCAAGCGCGCTAGCAGTAGAGGGGAAGGTGCATACAGAGTCATTCAGAGTATCGGCGAACCAATCCAAAAAGCCAAGATGGTTTTATCAGTGTTACGAGTAGTACTATACAAATTTATTCCCAACAACTTTATCTCTAGCGCGAGTTATGGCATATGCAACCCGTGCCTCACATGCAGCTGCTGATGTGGCTGTGAGCCGATTTCGCCAAGCGCTAATTATTCCGAAACGTCAGACTCGACTTTTACCCGCTTGGACTTGGTTTTTGTCTTTTTAGGGGATGCTCGTTTGATTGTTGGCGTATCGTCGTCATCAGATTTCACCAAGATCTGCACCTCTGGTACAAAACAGCTGGTACGCCCGCCCACTTTTAAAAACTCAAATTTCTGGCCCCATGGCAGTACCTGGGGATCGTTCTTGCGCCGTTTGCCCCATCTATGTAGCATCAACCAATTGTCTGGAAATGCAGCAGTATTTCCCTGGGTATCCACAGCAACCTTGCACACCTGCATCACTTGCGCGTAAAGCTCTCTGATCTGAGACTCTTCCAGGGTATGGCAATACTGCTCAGGGTGAATATGCGCCTGGTATAGGATCTCGTCGCCCATCCAATTTCCAACGCCGGAAAAGACTGCTTGATCCAGTAAAAAGGCCTTCACCGGCACTCTTCGCTTTTGGGTCAAGGGGACGAACTCTTTCTCGGTCAAGGGGGCCTGACTGTAGTCGCGGCCCAGCTTTTTGATTGGATCAAGGCTGCTTATATCCAATTGATCGAATACGCGACACCTTCCCAATCTACGAGGGTCGCTGAACGCGATCTCCCGACCATTTTCAAGCCCCAGCATGAATTTGGTGAACTTTGGGGGCCATTGCTTTGATTCTTCGCCGTCGCGAATAACTGGACCAGTGGGTTTCTCATCCATGGCAACAATTAAATCCTTTTGCTTCTTATCGCCTGCGTTTTCCATGGCAATAAAGTGGGTATAAACGTTGCGAACATGTAGCCAGCCAGTCATTCCAAAATGCAGTAGCACTTTCTTCTCGTTATTGACCTCAAACCAAAAGTACTTGCCGTTGCGGCCAACCCCTGTGACCTTGGACCCCAAAAGGGTTTCCTTGAACAGCGTGTTTGTGAGGGGTTTTACATAGAGTAATTCATCCACCCCGGCCTCGACTGTCTTAATAGTCTGATTTAAGAGAAATTGCCTCAAGAGTGCAGTCGCATGCGCGACTTCCCCAAGTTCCGGCATTCTCGAGCAGGCTGGTTTAGTCAGTCAATCTTGATGGATGCGGGCATTTTATATTAGTATCCAGGCCCGGTTCCTGTGCATATTAACCACCCTATTAATAGTCTCGGTGGTGACGCTGTGCGGCGTTTCAAGCGCACTCACATCAAACATTCTTCTGAATATGAAACGCGAGACTTTGGACGTGACGACTACATCCAACCTCAACGAGGTCCAGGCGGCTATTATGGACTCGTTTTCAGAACTTTTGCGTCTATCTCTACAGAGCACTGTGCAGCGCCGGCTCGTCGATACTTCAATATCCTCGCAGCAGATCAGCAAACAGGCTCAGGCGTCCGGATTTGTGAGCGCTGTAACCAACTCTTTGCGGCTGTTTTACCCAAATCTTACCCTGGCAGACTCGATTGGTATCTGGTTTCCATTTGATGATGAGATCGACAACCTAATGCCCGACTTGGCGCCCCTCGATGGCTCGTCTCCTGAAACCATGTTGAGCGATATTGAGCAGTACGGCTGCAGTGTTCAAGGACCATATCCGTTTGTAAACACCTCGGGTACTTGGTACATTATGAGCTTTACTATTCCGGTTCTCAATGGTAACGAAACTCTAAATTCGTTGGCAAACCCAGAGGACTTGATCGACAGTGATGCAACGGTGATTGGCTATGCCACAACTATAATAAATACCAATATCTGGTATATTGACGCGGTAGACAATAATGTGTTTACCGCAATTGGCCGCATTAACTCAGACAATACCGAGGCCACGCTTCAGATGCCTCTTCACAACCTCACTGCCACTGCAAAGCGAACATTCAAATATAATGAAACGGTTTATATTGGATCTGAAAGTGCGCACACAAATCTATCATGGGTGCCAGGGATTGTTGTTACTGCTCGTGTCGAGGGCGAGGCATTTAGCAATTTCGTCATTATCTCCAATGAAGTCAAGAGCTTCATCTCTAGCCTTGAGCAGTCCCTTAACCACGCCCTCATTATTTGCGCATGTCTAACTGTTGTGATTGGGTTCCTAGTGCTCGCATATGTGTCACGAGCGAGAACGCGTCATTTGGTCAACCTGATCAAAAGCACTGGGCAGCGCAAACGTCTGCTGGATGAGAGCCGCAACTATGGTCGTGACGGGGCCGAAAAGGAGCCAGATGTAGGATCGAGTCCGCAAACTTTATACGCAAGCAATGATAAGCTGGATCCCGAAAGAGCGTACACGCCACACTATGTACCATTGTTTCGATTTGGCATAGTCAAGGTTAAAGACGAAGCCCTCGATATGTCAATGCGGATTGACAGCATCTTTGAGGCACTCATCAAGCGCTATAAAGTCCTCGAGGAGCATGTGGAAGCCCGTCAATTGCAGATTGCAGAGGCCAAGCGGGTAGCTGATGATGCAAATGCTGCCAAAACACACTTTTTGGCTAGAGTTACTCATGAGCTGCGTACACCTCTCAACGGTATTTTGGGCACGGCCAGCCTGTGTATGGACGATACAGACATTCATCAAATCCGCACAAGCCTGAAAACTATTTACAAATGCGGCGAGCTACTTTTGCATTTACTTACTGACCTGCTGAGTTTTTCGCAGAGCGAGAATGAAAATACCGTGTTGGACGAACAGGAGTTTACAATGGAAGACGTGACAGCCCAGATCTTGGCTATTTTCCGAGAGCAAACGGCAAAGTCAAATGTAAAACTGGAGTTGGACGTTGACGCCGAAAGTGAGAATGCAATTGTATATGGTGACCTCAATCGGATCTTGCAGGTTGTGTTTAATCTTTTGAGCAATAGTCTCAAGTTTACACCTTCTGGCGGTTTGGTTAAATTTATTGTACGGAGCAAGCCCATTGATCACGGCACACGGCGCATGATCACATTTGTAGTATCCGACAATGGCCCTGGAATCGCAAAGCACCTTCAAAGCAGGGTGTTTGAAGCTTTTGTGCAGGGTGATATTCACTCAAAGCAGGTACGCAAGGCTGGTGTAGGGCTTGGCCTCAGTATCTGCAAGCAGCTCGCCGAGCGCATGCATGGTCACATTAGCCTCAAATCAGAGCTTGGAGAGGGAGCCGAGTTTACTTTCAGGCTTCCCCTCAAGTACATTGGCAACCATCGCCGTGAGAGCGTCTCGGCCTCTGCTGGTGCTGATTCTGGCATGTACCCTGAGTACGAGCACTACAACACGAGCACAGTTTTGCGGCGTGCAGAGGCTGAATTGGGGGTTTCTCGCAAGCTGAGCTCCAATACTACCTACACAATGGCCCAGAGCACGTCCGCGGCCTCTAGCGAGGGTGTGGAGCGCGCAAGCAGCAGTTCGAGCTCTGAGCGCATCTCGCTCTCGCGGCCGCCAATGAGCAGTGCGTCTGTGGAGGGCGCGCCGGTCAACCCAGACCTAAGAGTACTGGTTGCCGACGACAACAAGGTGAACCAAGAAGTGATGACCCGTATGCTCAACCTGGAGGGCCTAAAGAGCATCCAGGTTGCTGATGACGGCATTGAAGCCATTGAAAAGACCAAAGCAAGCGCAGAAGCAAACGAGCTGTTTGATATTATTTTCATGGATGTCCAGATGCCGCGCTGCGATGGGCGAAAGGCAACTCAGGAGCTCCGCTCGCTCGGATACACAATTCCTGTTGTTGCCGTATCTGCCTTTGCCACAGAGGAGAATGTCGAGGCGTGCCTCAATGCCGGCATGAATCTATTTTTGGGCAAGCCCCTCAAACGGCCTTCGCTGCATCGGCTGCTCCAGGGCCTCCAGGACCTATCGTCTATTAATGTTGCGCCAGTTGATGATGGCGCTGTTGGCGGAAAAAGTCAAGTTATTTAATTTTATTATTTTTATGCATATTATGACACCTGCCAAATGCGCCTCCCCCCGGAAAGGGGGGGCTCCCCCAACCTGCGGGTAGCCCCGACCCATTTAGTCATTGAGCAGCAACTTGAAACTTTTCATTGCAATGCTTGTGCCGCTACCAAACCCGAGCGACTATGATGTTTCTCGCAAAACTGGGTTTCTGCCCGAAGAGTTGCCATTGGAGGCGCTACCTGCCTACTTCTCGCCTTGGGACAAAATTGCCAAGGAACTGCCCCATCTGCTCTTGACCAAGCGGGTGCGCAGGATGGTAGACAAAATGCCGCTTTTAGATGCCCATAAACTCGAGGGCGAGCGTCAATGGCAGCGTGCAGTGTCAGTTTTGGGCTTTATTGCACATGCATACATTTGGAGCCCGCACAAGGCAACAGACCACCTGCCCAGTCAAGTTGCAGTTCCGCTTCTGATTGTTAATGAGCGCTATGGACTTCCTCCCCTCAGTACCTTTGCTGGACTGTGCTTGTGGAATTTTCGGCAGCTGAGCGATGCGGAGGAAGAGCTGCAGGATCAGCTCAGCGAGGAGGCCCCCAAACCGTCAATTATTGAGCCTCAGGCCAATTGGCTGGATGCAATTGCCTCCTTGACTACATTTACAGGCGCTATGGACGAGTCATGGTTCTACCTGGTGAGCGTCGCTATTGAGCGCCAGGGTGCTCCATTTATTGGTTATGGTTTGGATGCCATTGCTGCTTTACGCGCAAATGACCCCCAAGCAGTGGTGGACAATCTAGAAAAAATGGCAGAGACCATTGATCGCACAGCAGCGCTACTCACTCGTATGTACGAGTTTTGCGACCCGCATTTCTTTTACTTTAGGCTACGCCCATTTTTGGCGGGCTGGTCGAATATGGCTAGCGCTGGGTTGCCGCACGGCGTAAAGTATGGTGATGAGCAAGAGTACCGCCAGTACTCGGGTGGCTCCAACGGCCAGAGCTCCTTGGTGCAGGTGTTTGATATCCTGCTCAATGTCGAGCACCACCCCACTGGAGAGCGCCAGCCTCCCCGAATGCCTAGCAGTGTCGCCAAAGAGCCTCAAGGAGTCAAGACGCCTAGTTCTGTCCCCTACCTCAAGGCGATGAGGGAGTACATGCCGCGCAAGCACCGCGAGTTTTTGGAGCACCTTGAAAGTGTTGCTGAAATCCGCGAATACGTGTTTGAGCAGCGGGCCAGCCACCCGGAATTGGTGACTGCGTACGACGCTTGCCTGGCGACTCTCAAGGGCCTGAGGTCCAAGCACATTCAGATTGTGACCCGTTATATTGTGATGAAAGCCAAGGAAGGCTCGGGCCCCAAGAATGGTCTTGCAAACAATGACGGCACAGTGGGCACCGGTGGTACCGTGCTTATACCCTTCCTCAAACAGGCTCGCGACGAGGTTGGAGATGCCTCTGCTGGCGACTGGGGCCGTCGCCTACTCACAACGCTCGAAAAGGAGCAGCCTGAACAACCTGTCAAGCCAAAGGGCATGAACTGGTCCTGAACAATCGGGCACTGTTATTTATTTCTTCTAGTGTTACACAATAAATATGCTAAAGCTGAAACTCTCCACGCTCTACTTTTCCCCTCAAATCGAGCACAGCTTGGCGCTGCCCCTCTGGAAGGAGCTCAATCTGCTCCGGGGAGAACGCCATCACTTGGATGATCATCTGCCGCTGAGTGTCGTCGACCGGCGCGGGGGTGGGGGATGGCGAGGGAGCAGCCGCAGAGGGGGAGGGTGTTGCCGCTTGCGCCGCTGCTCTACTCCGTGTTCTTTGTCTTGGTTGTGCTGGGGTTTGGGCCGGGGCTGACGCCGAGGGTGCCCTCGAGGCCGGCTCAGGTGTGGGCTCGGGGCTCTTGCTCTCAGTTTTGACAATAAGTTTGTCTGCAGCTCTAGCAGTCATTTTTCCCGAATCAATCATTGTTTGTACCAGTGCGTAGGCGAGCTGCGGCGTTGTCTCCAGCAGCTGGTTGGCTTCTGCGGGGTGCAGCCTTGAAAAGACCTTAAAGTCAGCCAAAAATCCAGTCTTGTCCTGCTGAGACATTGAGCTCACCAGGTTGGCAATCTGTTGCTTTGGATCGTCTTGGCTGTCGAGCTCTCGAGAGCCTCCACCCCCTCTGCCACCGCCACCTCCACTGCCTTTGGGTCCATTATCATCGCTAAAGTCCACTTTGAGCTTTTGGTTGCCCACCTGGAAGTTGTTTAGGTTGCGTACAGCACTCGCAGCCGATTCCTTGTCGAGGTACTCTACGAATGCAAACCCCTTTGACTTTCCCGAGTCTTTATCAAACATTAGTCTGACTGCAGACACTGGCCCAACCGAGCGCGCTACCTCCCCAACCTGCTCCTCTGTGTAGTCGTATGGGATCCTACCGACATAAACCGTTTTCGACATGACGTGAGCGACCGTGAGCGGCGTGAGAAAAATAGTCTAGTTAGGTCATGATAGCTATCTATTTGGGAGAAATCATATTCTCGGGACGGACCCATTGGTCAAACTCCTCCGAGGTCAGCGCATTGAGCTCGAGGGCAGACTCTTTGAGGGTGATACCCTTTTTGTGGGCGTTCTTGGCGACCTTAGAGGCCATGTCGTAGCCGATTTTGGGGTTGAGAGCGGTAACGAGCATGAGAGACTTGTTCATAAGGTCGGCAATGCGCTCGCGGTCGGCAACAACGCCTTCAAGGCAGTTGAGACGGAAAGAGATGCTAGCGTCACCCAACAGACGGATGCTGCTAAGCAGGTTCTGGATCATCACTGGCTTGAACACATTGAGCTCAAACTGGCCGGAGGCACCGGCAAAGGTGATGGCAGCGTGGTTGCCAAACACCTGGGTACAGACCATGGTGAGGGCCTCGTTCTGGGTGGGGTTCACCTTGCCGGGCATAATACTGGAGCCAGGCTCGTTCTCGGGGAGCTTGAGTTCACCGTAGCCACAGCGGGGACCGCTGCCAAGGTAACGGATATCGTTGGCAATCTTGTACAGGGAGACAGCCAAGGTGTTGAGAGCACCGCTGGCCTCAACGATGGCGTCGTGGGCAGCCAAGGCCTCAAACTTGTTAGGGGCAGTCTTGAACTCGAGACCGGTGATCTTGGAAACCTCCTCGGCGACCTTGACATCAAAGCCAGGCTTGGTGTTGAGGCCAGTACCGACGGCAGTACCACCCTGGGCAAGGAAGCGAAGGCGGGGCAAAGACTCCTCAACACGAGCAATACCGTTGGCAAGCTGAGCAGAGTAGCCGCTAAACTCTTGGCCAAGAGTAAGGGGGGTGGCATCCTGGAGATGGGTGCGGCCAATCTTGATGATGTCGCTAAACTCCTCGACCTTGGCGTCCATGGCAGCCTTGAGGTCACGCAAAGCGGGAAGAAGGGAGTTGGTGATCTCAGTAACAGCAGCAATGTGCATCACAGTGGGGAAGGTGTCGTTGGAGCTGGCGCTCATGTTGACGTGGTCGTTAGGGTGCACAGGCTTCTTGGAGCCGAGCTGGCCACCCAAAATCTCAATGGCACGGTTGGAAATAACCTCGTTGGCGTTCATGTTGCTCTGGGTACCAGAGCCAGTCTGAAAGACAACCAGAGGGAACTGCGAGGTGAGTTTTCCGTCAATAACCTCCTGGGCAGCCTGCTGAATGGCACCAGAAACCTTGGCATCCAGTCCATAGGTCTCGTTGATGGTGGCAGTGGCCTTCTTCAAGACACCAAATGCCTTGATCAATGGCTCAGGGAGTCTCTCGCGAGGACCGCCAATTTTGAAGTTTTGGAGCGAACGCTGAGTCTGAGCACCCCAGTAAACGTCGTCGGCGACCTCAATGGGTCCAAAGGCATCGGTCTCAGTTCTCATCAAAATACGTGCACGGGAGAAAGTGCGTGCAAGAGATCTGTTAAGCATTTTGGATTTTTGATTGTGTGGGGTTCGATCGAGGCGGTTATATAAGAATGAGGGTTAGGGCGGAAATCGGGAAGATGATTGGCCACTTTGAAGGGTCCCACTACCACTTGAGTGTATGGGCTCAATGCAAGTACCGCGAGCGCTACCGGTCACATGCTGCGCGGCTCCTCCGACATTACCCGAACCCTTTTCTCCGGGCCTGGCTGCAGTTTTGAGCCACTCGCCCGCGACACCATGACTAAACCAGTGCCTGTCGCGCTTCCTGCGCCGCCGCCACTAATTTAGCGTTTTCAGCCACATCACGAACACGAACCTGTAAATGGACTTTGATGCGGCTCCACAAGAGCTCAAAGAGACAATAGACTATATCAAAAAGCTCTTTGATACTACTAGTGAAGACCTCAAGTATGAATGGCAGGCTTGGGCTCTAAATCAGAGCACGCTCCCCGAGCTAAACGCTGCCTCCCTCAATGCATTTAAAGAACACCTCCAATCAAAACTGAGCCGGTCCTCAAAGCGCCAAAAGCTCACTGCTACGCCCCAATCTACAAGAGTTGTTACAAACAAAACTCCAAAAACTCATCACAAGCCTGCCGCTGTGCCCCCCAGTGATCCTCCCAGCTCGCCCGCATATGAAAAGTTTCAGGCCCGCACCAACTCTGGAGTTGTGGAAAAGGAGTTTGGCAGTCTAGAGACCTGTAATCCTGGCCCTTCACAGCTTGAGATTAATAGCACGGTCGCGTACAAGACAATGTACACCAAACTTAATGAGTCCACACAAGCCCTGGACGAGGATATTGAGATGTTCATTGAAGCCTTGGTCAAACTGCACGGTATTGACGAAAAAGACATTTGCAACCCTGCTATCTCTTCACAGCAGGAAGCCTGGGCCATTGGGCGACTAATTGCCATCCAGTCTTTTGGTGCGGAGGACATTCACATTCAAACGTGCCGCAGATTTGGCTCAGGTACTCATGCCCCACTTGATGTTACAGGTTTACCCGAATTCTCCTTTTTTGAAGGCCAGATTGTGGCTCTCAAGGGTGCCAACCCAATGGGTGACTGTTTTGTTGCGCGCGAGCTGGTTGATTTGCCAGTTGCACCCGTGGGCGGTGCAAATAAAGACGCATGCATTGTTGTGGCTGCCGGTCCATTCACTACGAGCGATAATCTAAATTTCTCGCCACTAAAGGAGCTGATCGAGGTGGTGAACCGCCAACCGCCGTCACTAGTTGTGCTGATGGGACCATTCATTGAATCAAATCACCCACTAGTTCTCGCTGGAGATGTTGGGGATGCAGAAGATCTAGACCAGCTATTTAGAGCACGCGTCTCGCCGCTCCTGCAACAAATTACAGTGCCATCCATTTTAGTGCCATCAGATGCAGATGATTTCTCTGGCCATGTTCCGTTTCCCCAGCCTCCTCTGCCAAAGAAGCGTCTGCAGATACCCCAGGAATGCCGCTGTGCCGCCAATCCCGCAAAGTTCACCATAAATGGTGTCAGTGTAGCAGTTGCCAACACAAGCATCTTGCAGGATATCTCATCTACTGGGGTTAAGAAAAATGCTAAAAGCCAACCGGTCAGGCATCTGATTGAGCAACAATCATTATATCCACTGTTCCCTGCCCAAAGAGCTGTTGACTTGCCAAACCTATACCAAGCTAAACTGGAGGCTCTCCCTCAAGTACTGGTAGTGCCTGCGCCTATGCAGCCCTCAATCGAGGTTGTACATGGTGTACTTTGCATCAATCCTGGAAAGTTGGCCAAGTCTACCGCTGCTGGCCGCTATGTGGTGGTTAGAGCCGGCGAAGGTGAAGGGTCGCTCAAGGACCGCGTCACCGCCAGGGTCATAAAAATTTAATTAATTTAGCCTGAACAGGAAGAAGTGAAAGACAGCTGGGCTATGGATATTATATCAATGCAAAAATTAGTTTGTTGGCGCGCCGTCGGCAAGGTTGTACGCGTAACGCGAAGATGAGCGAAGCTTGGGTCCAAACTTGTAGAATAAAAAGGGTACTGGCATCATGACAACTGACAAGCAACCGATAAGAGTGCCTGCCCATTGAATGCCGAGGTTTCTAAACATTTGGGTGGCAAACAATGGGAATGCAGCAGCCATTGCAGAACGAATGAATGTGTTGCCTGCCATGGCGGACGCAGCCAAAAAGAGGTAGCAGTCCAGCAGATAGTTGAGAATAGGCAAAAACAGGGCAATGAAGCCGTAGCCAAAAAAGGCCAGGCCAATGGTGGGAACGATCCAGTGGCAGCCATTGGGGTGCTCGGCGGTCTTGGGGTAAGCACCAGTCCAAAACACCCAGAAAATGCCAACAGAGTACATGACACTTCCCACCATCATTGGTAGCAAACGAGCCTCTGGCACGATGGGGAACGGACTCTTTGCAACAGCCTTGCGATACATGGGCTCAAAAATATAGATGTTTGCAATGACGGCAAGGATAGCACCAATAAAGACACTGAGATAGGGAAGCATGATGTTGCCTCCCTTGATGTCGTAGCCACTAAAGACGATGGGCAGAGCCTCGAGGCACATGTACAATAGAGCATAGACGAAACCATTGTAGATTGAGGTGGACAAAAGGATAGGCTCGGAAACCATCATTTTGAGAGGACGCATAACGTTGCCGTCTACGATCTTCTTCAGGTCAAAGTTCACAGTGTCGTGGGAGCAGTAAATGGCCCAGTTGCCGGTGCGAGAGCGCAGCTCAGAAGCGCGCTTGGCCAGAATAAGAGGCTGGAAAGTCTCTTCAAACAAAATCAGCATCAAGACAAGGGCAGACACACCAGCGATACCAGTGATGTATAGTGTCCAGCGCCAGCTGAGATATGAGTAGGCGATGTAGGCACCAGCAATAGGGGCGATCATTGGACCACCTACCATAACAAGGCAGAAAATTGAGACGGCGTTACCACGAGTGTTGGCGCTGAACATGTCGGCAAAAACGGCAGGCACAATGGCAAAAAGACTGGCACCAGTTGCACCACTAAAGAAGCGGCAGATCATGATAGTTTCAACATCCTTTCCAGTGGAACTAGCAAAAGTAAAGCAGACAAACAAAAACACGCCCACAAGCAATGGCAACTTGCGACCGTAAACCTCAGAGATAGGACCCCAGAGAATGGGCCCAAGGGCAAACCCGAGAACATACAGAGAAATACCAAGAGCAGCCGGAGTAACACCGATATGGTAGATTTTTTCAATGTGGGGCATGGCAGCTCCGTAAATAGCGGATCCCCAAGCAACGACTAACGAGGCATAGGCAGTAGACCCAGCGACCATGACCTTCTTTTTAGTTGGCCAGTTGAGAGGAATGGCGGGATCATCTTCGCCAGTGAATTCGACTCGGTAGCTGTCTTTGTTGGCAGGCTCGACGGGGGGATCAAGACGGCCAGGGCCCATAGGTGGGAGGTCACCCTTGTAATTACTCTGTCCGCTCAGGACTCTGCTGAGTTCGTCTTCCTCACGGCGGCTCATGTGGCGAGAAGCTTCTTGGGTGAGATTGACTGCCTCTTCGTCGTTTGCAGTCGGAATACGCTCCAGCTTTTCCATGTTTTCTATTTGGCTTGATCCAGTGGAGCTTTCAGACATTGTAGAAACCATGCCACTGTATGGGCGCACACCTAATATTTATACTCGCCAAACACGGAAAAATTTTGGACCGGCAAAATGGAACTTTCAGCGAAAACATAAAGTGAAATTGGTGTTAGATGCAAGTCCTGCGCCCGCTAGCCTCAATTGATCAACTATTCGGCCCCCAGACATCTACCCGAGGTTTCTTTATGCCGGTGCCTGCATGCGACCTCCCAACACCTCTCAGAACTTTGCATTTTTTATCGAGTCAAGAGCTTTCAAGTGGGGCAATAGCCCAAAACAGGGTGGGATCATGTGAAAGAAAAAAACTAATAGCGCGGAAAGCCTGTCAGAAACCAGACGGCTCTACGCGGTCATGCCACAATGCATATTAGTCATATGCAAGTGCATGCATGATTCAAACCGTCGGCATGCATGCTCAAGTTTGCTCACACCCTTGTGCTGGCGCAGAGAACGGCAGACAATCACAAGCTGACAGTAAGTTCAACACAAATTAAATAACCGCGGTACTTGCAGCAATTGCTTTGAAATAGCTTAGCCGAGCTCGTCTTACCGAGGTCCACACTAAGGAATAAGCCATCGTAGAAAAAATGGGAAATTGCAGCTAGCTAGAATTTGGGGTAACTAAAACTTTTAATAAATATCTTCCAAGCTCTCTGGGCTCTCTTGCGGCGAGATTTCCACACTGCTGCTGCGCAGAGGGTTCTTTAGATTAAGCCACTTTTTCGTCGGCAAGGGGAATGGGAGCTGGATGTCGGCAACAGGCACGTGAAAGCCAGAGCGCTTTGCAATCAGGCTGCGTGCATACGGCAGTTCACGATAGATTGCTGCAATGGCTGTGGAAACGCCCTGTTCGCTTGAAATGACTTCGCCAAGAGCGTGGGCTTTGGCGATGAGTTCAGAGTTTTGAGTCACCTCGACAAGCGCATCCTTGAGCCGGGCGGCGGTCAATTTCTGCAGGCGAACACCAACCCCAAGCTCCTCCACCCTGTGGCTGTAAAAGTTTTGGTCGCCGAAAAACGGCTTGATGATTGTGGGCAGGCCAGCGCCAAGCGACGCACCCGTGGTACCTGACCCACCGTGGTGCACTGCTGCGTCCATGCGAGCAAATAGCCAGTCGTGGGGGCACGACTCAATCTGGTGAATCGATGCTGGGAACTTTGTGTCGTCTGTGCCCTTTTGCCCGCGCGCACTCCATCCCTTTGCAAGAACTGCGCGTACACCCGACTGCTCAACCGCCTCGATAATTGCCCGCGACATGGCCGCAGGGTCCTTGACGACAATTGAGCCAAAGCCAATATAAACCAGGGGTACCTTGTCGTCGCGCGCGGCCTTGATGAACGCTGCCAGCTCTTGAGGCGGCTCATAATCACTTGGTTGCATTGTCCAGTATCCAGTAAAGTGAATCCAGTCCGGCTGGTCCATAGTTGGAGGAAGCACTTGAGGCGAGACACAGTACAGGAACGGCACATCCTGCTGGTGAATGTGTTCAAGCGTGGTTTTACTCAATCCAATCTGTTTACGCCAGGCATTGATGTGACCACTGCTGCCCATCCACAGCATCTTTTCAAACAAGACATAGGTCATGTAGTTGTAGTTACCGCTGTGAGTTCCATCAGGGCAGATGAATGCATGAGGATAGGCACGGGTGCGGGTCCAGGGCATAGTGAAAGCACGATAATATGGGATTTGCAAGCCCTCTGCGATATGAATTCCTGCCATAGCGGAAGGAGACTCAATAAGAACGTCAGCTCCTTGGCATGCCTCCCATGCGCTATTGAGGAGCTCATCCATCCAGCCGCCAAACTTTTGCGAAGCCTCTTTAAGGAACGCGTAAGAAAACCCACCGTGGTCGATCATAATCTCCATCAGAGCACGAGGGTCTCCTGCAATGGCTCTGAATTTGATACCATAGCCCTCGACCCAATCTTTATACTCTTCATGCGAGCAAATGGTGCACTCATGGCCCTCTGCTTGGAGCCCCTGAGCTAGCGCAATGTAGGGCTGCACATCGCCTCGCGAGCCAATGGTCAACATTGAGATTTTAAGCGCGACTGCCGGTTGAGATAGGAATGGCTCGCGCACGTTGGTAATTAAGGGATCCAGTAAAACAGGGGGGATGGGAAACTTGAGACGCTCTGAAGCGGCTTCTTCATAGGTGTTGAGTCTGGCAGAGCGGACTGCGTACACACTTGTACCGCCATGCAGTGTACCCATCATCTCAAACTGTTTCTCAGCACGGACATCCTGAGCTGTGGAAATACAGGACAGAACTGTTTCGGCCCTACGCTTGCTTCTAAATTCACATTTGAGCGTGTCGCCGCTTTTGAGTAAAATTTCAATTCCCTCATAGCCATGCCTACTGACTTGAGCAGATGGCAATAGTGATAAATTATCAACATCACTGGAGGCGATCACGACGAGCAGTTCGTTGCCCTCGCTTGGAGCTTTGCCGCTGGTAGTCAATTTCTGAAAGCACAAAAATTCGTCAGACACAAATAAACGTCCAAAGTATGGGGCATTGTTGCGAAAAAGATAACAAAGATAGCACTCAATAAGTCGCACGTTTGGCCCAAACCCAAAGACAGCACGGAACGTGGGCTCATCCACCTTGGCCAGCTCACTGCTCAATGTCTCTGTACGAGACAGGTCTTCGCTCTCGCCAAGGCTCTTGAAAAATTTGACTGGGGGTATTGATGAGCTCGAGCCTGATGTTGTTGGCACCAGCGAGCTCGCATCAAATGATTTGGCCAATTTGTCCAGTTTTCCCAATACTGGAATGTGGGAAGAGCTACTGCTGCGACTCAAACATGGCGTTGGCGTCCCGCTACCCAGCGGAGATTCCTCATCAAGGAAGATAGACTCGCGTGGAATGTCCCAGAGCCCAAACTTGTGGCAGAGTAGTAACGGGTTTTGATGAAAAGTAGTGTCCTCGACTGGCTCTAAAAGTGCTTGTCGGGGCGAGTTGCTATTCTGATCGGTGACCCATTGCTTGATTTCAGAAATTGTCTTGTCTGCATCGTAAAAGATGCCAAGGGCGATCTTGATTGGGTCTGAATCAATAGTGTTAGCATGCAGAAACAGAACGTGAAAGCCAGTCTCTTCAATGACCACCGAGTGTGTGATATCAATGAGGTTATTGAGCGGTATCTTCACCCTCACGTACGGCTCAGAGTTGCGCAGTCTAAATATCTCACGAGTCAAATGCTTGACCCAGTCATGCGCCGAATTTGCATTATCGGCTTTGAAAGTGTACTGTTTGGGACCGTGCAGAGTGAAAACTCGAGGGTCCTTGCCGGTCTTTACATTTTCACATTGGCTCAGGTCAATGCTGCCACCAGGAAGAATGGTATCATTAGCACTAGTAAACCAGGCAAAATAGTCTTGTCTTAGGATGAACCAGTGTTTTTGGAAGCTCGATGTAAGGGTGTTTTTCGTCAAAAGTCGGAGCGTCGAAGCTTTGAGCGTCTCGGTGGAAAAGTATGGCAGGTTTGCATGAAAGTAAACGGCTTTGTTCGTCAAGTAGATACGACCTTGACACATAACGTCGCCAATGAGCCACGCGCCGTGCGACCGCTGGAGTTGCTCATCAGAATCCAGGTTGAGCGCTTGCAGCACCCGCTGCTTGCGCGGGTCTCCAGGCTCAGCTCTGTCTATTGAGGCAATTGATTCACGCCGAGGCGCTGCAGTGTACAGCTCGCTCAAATTATTATTTGCACTTTGGGCCTCCTCCGCAAATTGAGAGCTAAAGTGATCTCCTTGCACTGTAGTTTGTGCGCAGTCCACGTCCTCGTCCATGTCGCTGAAATTGAGTTTTACGACTTTCGGGGCAAGTTATTGCTTTATGGGAATATATATAACTCAACTCGGCTTTGCTGTGACAAATCGGCATGTGACCGGCATAGCCGGCAAAGACGTGCATATCAGGCACAATGCTAAAAGTCGGTGGCAACATTCTCGGGAAATGTAGGTAGTTACATGTATTCAATACACTCAACAGATTCTCACCGCTCTTTGATGACTTTAGCCCCCATCAGAGCATCACGCCAAGCATAATAAATATCCCCACCACAAGTAGGATCATCAACAGGCACATCTTGCGGCCGGTCGACGAGCGCTGCCACCTTGCAGCTCGAGTGAGTTCCCTGTGGCCCCGGCTAGTATCATCCCGTACATTATAGATGTTGGCCTCGATATTGTCGAGAGTTGTGCCTTGCTGCTGGATCACCCCAGAAAGGGACGTGAAAATGTCGTTGAGTTCGTTAATTCCTTGTTCAATTCCCTGAATTTCCGCCTCCCGGTCTGCCACCAGACCTGCCTGGTATGCAATTTCGTCGGCTTGGAGCGGATCCTCAAAGACCATTTGTGAGTGCATTTCAATTGGTTGATCCCCGTCCTGGCTAGCGTCCTGCACCCCATTATCAGTCGGTAAACTGTCTGCGGCCCGCTCTTTCTCAGCCAGAGCACGCTGAATGCGCTGAAACTCTGCAAGGGCAATGCTAAACTCACGGGTGATTTTGTGCTGGGTGAATTGTTGCGTGGGCTCTGGGTCTGGCCAGGAACTCAGCTTTTGTATATCGTCTCGTATGGATCTCACGCGAATACGGTTATCGGCCGCAAGGTCCACGGCTCGCTCAAGGCTGCCACGGTTAAGCAAAGTCCATAGCCGGCCATTGCTGGATGAAATGTCAAACACTGAGGCTGCGAGGCTGTCGGTGAGAGCCTCAAACTCTGGGTTATCCGAGTAGCCGTGGTTTGCCTCCATGTCAAAATGTCAGCTGGGAGGAGCCCGCCGCGCCTTGTATGTGGGGCCACGATTACCGCGATCAAGTAGCGCCAAAAAGGGGAAAACCGGCACAATATACTACTTATTTCACTATATGTTTAGCACCAAGAATAAGACATTGGCGCTTGCTGCTGCTCCTGCATCTGGTAAATGTATTCCCCGTTATCATACTGCATTGGCTGCATGACCATGTTTGGCATCTGCATATTCAGAAGCTCCAACGGCTCGAGCGGGTCAAGTGGCTCAAGTGGCTCGTGTGGCTCGTACAAGTCATCGGCAAGTGAGGATGATGAGTACCCCGGAATTGAGTTCAGAGGCATGCGAAACTGGATGCCCTGGCTGAGCTCCACGGCGATCTGCAGGTCGCGCAGACGAGGGTCGTCCATGGGACACATCAGCTTGTGCGAACGAACATCCTCGGCAGTGTAGTAGGAAACAAGTCGGTATGTGCTGTCTCCGTAGGTAGTGGAAATAGTCTTTTTGATCAGGCCGCCTTCCTTGAAATCATACGAGTCCAAAAGCGAGCCATAGAGACTGAATTCAGGATTACTTCCGCGCTCAGGACAATCATAAGCGGGACCTTGCCGGATTCGCTGGAATTCATCGACCCTGGTTAGGCTACTGCTCGTCACATCACTGCGAGCCCGTTTGCCGTTCAACTCGCGGTACACCAAAAAGTTTCCCAGCACGCGGGAGGGAGACCAGCTGATCTTGTCAGTCCACCGTTTGATGACGGGGCTCTCCTTGAAGATGAATACAGCGCCAGAATAAATCAGTTGATCCCGCGCACTCTCGCTTGGACGGCTAGTGATGAGTGGAAGCTTGTTTTCTAGGACAGCCTGGAACAGGATAAGAGCATCCTGAGTACCTGGGACATATCCAGTAAATGTGGGGCTGAATCTGGCGGACTCCATGCTGGGCAGTAACCGACCTGGGGATATATATCCGATTTAGGTTTAGTGAGAGCATGCCGACAGGTTGCACAGCAGAGGCACAAAATACTCTTCGTTACACTCAATGGCTTGAATTCCATTAGATTTTTGCTGAACTATTGATGCCTGATTGAATTCAGGCAGCTTATCTCCGCTGCACGCCCGCGCATGAACCTGCCGGCACATGCTGCGTGCATGCAGCAAAGTTTGCACATTTTTTCCCAAAATATTCCCCCTCTAGCAATCAGCACTATTTTGCGGAATTGCTGGTTTAAGGTTTGAATGCCACATGCATGCCACGGCGTCATCTGTCTTGAGGTACCCCACCCCATCCAATTCTGGATATCGAAATTCGTCCGCAATACAAGTCTGCTGCACTCATATTCAGGCCTAAACACTGGCTGATTTTGAGGTGAGACAATCCTGCATACGGCCCCAGGTTGAGGCAGTATGCGTCTCAATAACCGGGGCAATTTTAACCCATCAGTAATCCCGTCAACATCCAGCTGCACTCGGAGAATATCTTCCTTAATTGCACTGCTTTCGGCAAATTTACATGTTGCACGTACTGAAATGGCCATTGCAGTTTTCCGGCATTGGCCCCACATCACTGTGCCTGCATAAGCGAGGCGCAGCGTTGCCAGCCGGGTCTGATCCCTGTGAGCAATCTTGTTCAGCGCCGAATGCGTCCTTCATAAGAGACACCCGTATTTTAGCTGTCAGAAGCGAGATATCACCAATAAATTTATAAATGACTTTGTGCGGAACCGAACCCTCGGGATTTTTTCAGACGCGTCTGGCATGTCTTGAAATTCGGGCCCAGTAGTTTACGCTCGGTTCTGGCTGGAATTGGGCTGCGGGTGTTGCTCAGCTTTCACAAAATAGGGCAGCATGGAAGAGTTCCGCTTACATGGACGCCGCACAGATTGTGGTGTCGGTCGTCCGCGATATTGCCCTACAAGGAACTTATGGGGCTTCGCTTGATGAGCTCTGGCAGTTCACTGAAGCCGCGTTACCCAATGCCTTGGATGAACAACTCAAACGGGCGGTTTGGAGCTGGATTACCCGACACCCTGAAATCATCGCTACAGACAATGGCGTTCCGCTTCAAGAGGAGGCTTTCAAGCCGCTTGATGAGCTTTCAGATCGTAAACTTCGTGTTTATGCTACCGAATCTGAGCAATGGATGGCTCTCACTGGGCGCAAAAAGGAGCGTAACCCCGTTGGGCCCTATCCGTTTGATCTGCTTTGTGCCGTGTCTAGAAGTCGCGAAAAAGGGCTGACAAGTGTTGAGATTCACAAAGTGACCGGCCAGGATCCCCGCAGCATATTTGGTCGCGTCCAATTACTGGCATCGCTCGGCCTGGTCAAAAAATTCCCAGTAACAAAGGATAGCGCGCACACTCACCTGGTTATCTTTTCCGACTTTTGCAAGGATACGCCCGAGACTGAAGATAGTACGCTCAACAAGACCAAGATCTATGCCGAATTGGTAGCTATGGCGAAAGACACAGCGCAGGGTCTCGTTGTGTATAGCGAAGTTTACCGCAGACTTGGGCTGGACAAAAAGGCTCAGGGTGCTAAAATCCTAGCCAATCTGTGCTACACTCTTGAAACCAAGGGATGCATCCAGCGCGTACAGGTTCACTCTCCAAACAATCCCAACATCCACTTCAAATGCGTCAAGTATCTCAAGGATTTGGAGGGAGATTTGCCTGAAGTAGAGGAAGATGACGATGATGACGAGGAGATTGTGCACCAGCAAGTAGATCTGACTGGGGTCGTGGAAGTGGACACCAGCCTCACTCGCTACAATAGCTTTTGGCCGCTTGAAGCTCAAATTTACTCTTTTGTTAAAGAAAGCGGCTCCAACGGAACCAGTGCCATGGAAATTTTGAGGGTGATTAGCGGAGAGTCGTGGTCAAAGGTCTTATCACTGCTGTTGCCCATGTATGCCTATAACGAAAAACTCAAAGGCAAATTCTCCTGGGTTGCTCTTGAGCGGGGGCTTGATTTTATCCAAAAACTCAAATACTATCGGTATTTTACCCGAATCAATCATTGTCTTTACACAAACAAGCCATTGCCGCAAGACTGGGGATACTTGACGGATCTCAAACAGGCCACAAACACACTACGGGATGTCAACATAACACATGGCGCGATCTCATCGGGAATATGCTCGGTTGTAAGAGACAAACAGGGCAAGGTCAGACCTGTATTTCATGGCGAAAAGATTGACGGTACCACCTTGATGCAGTGTGACCAAGGTGGCAAGAAACGCGGCCGGCCCAAGAAAAACGGAAACAACGAGCCAGTTGAAATCAAGCCAACCTATGTACCGCAGAGAAGCACTTTGCTACCCACCGCTCAGCGGCAGTTTACTGGGGGTACACATGCGTCGGATGTAGCCTTGATCCCGTCAACGCAACTGCAGATTGGACTGAGCGGGGGCGACTTCAAAGTCTCGGCAGCGTTTGACGAAAACCCAAGTCTATCCCTTGCTATGAAGCGGCGTATTGAAGCCATAAACTCCATTCTAGATTCGCGCAACGGCGCTGTCGAGGGCTCTACGAATTTGTGCCGCCTAATTGATGATTATCTCAAGGAAGATAAAGCTCTCGACCGCAAGACCCTAAAAAAGGTGCTGGCCATCATGGAAGAGAGTCGCACAGTCAAGCAATTGACTGTAGAAACTTGGTCACAAAACGGGATTTTAGTGACTCGCCCCATTGTGTACAGGTATGATGCCAAGCCAGAAGTGGTTGAGCTCCTATCTGATCAAATCAAGAGTAGACTACAAGCGAGGCGTAATGTGGGCACATCCACTACCGAGCTTCCCCAAGAGGAGGTAGAGATGGAAAAGGTACAGGACCTCTTCAAAGAGATTGAAGCTAAACCCCAACGTCTGAAGCGGCTGATACAGCAGAGCTTGCAGGCCAAGAAGAAGAAGGAAAAGCCCGTCAAGATGCGGTTTGGCCCCCGCGCCTCATCTCTGGTTAACATCCCGGGAAGAAGCGATCCCAACCAGTTTGTTGTTCGCAATGGGCCTGGAGCACGGCCTGCCTTTGAAAACCCACACCTGAAACGTCCTGCGGAAGAGATGCTGCCTCCGCCTGAGGTGCCCATTGACGACGACCTGCTGTTTCGGTGCGTTATTATTGCGCGTACGCTCTACGGCAAAAACGAGACATCGATCGATTGGGATCTTGTTACTTCTGGCATCAAGGGCCTTAAAAACCGCCGTGCGCGCCAGCGCTGGATTGCCATTAGAGATAATTTTGGCGGCTCAAAGGCAGTTCAAAAGGCAACTTACCAGTGGGAATCACTATTTATTAAACACTACGAGGCTGGTACTATCGAGTATCGCGATCGCTACGCCTCTGACTTCAACATGCGGTACTATGTGGACTTTTGGCGCAAGCACTATGCAAACATCCTAAGCTCGCCCCTTTGGAGACACTCACACACACGACTACTTTCTCGCGCAGACTATGAAGGGATGTTTGGCGTCATCAAGGTCAAAAACGTAGTCAACTCGCTTGACGCTATCACCTCAATGCCCTCCATGGTCAAGGTGGAGGAGCATTTGATGGCCACTAGCTACTCCTGGGACCCACATGCAGACACCAGCGGGTGTGAATTTACAGCTTCTGAACAGCTTGTTCGCCAAATCTGTGGCTCTGAGGAGCACGACACCGACACGGCCGAACAGCGGCTGCTGGAAGTCGGAGAGGAGCAGGTAAAGGAGGCTGTGGGATCACTCCAGGCACGCAAATTCGTCATGTACATTCCTAGATCAGCAGACAAGGTCATTGTTGGTCGCAACTACACCTTTACTGATAAGATGCTTGCCAATTTGAGCTACAAGTTTGGGGATGATCTTTGGCGGGTAGCGCTCGAATACGAAAAAATGACTGGGCTTGTTGAGCCTACCGTCCTGGATAACCAGATGGTAGCGTTACTAGACCTGTGCGCCATGGGTTTGGTGACCCTGACGCGCCCCAACATCAAAACTGGTCGCATCACCAGCAACTATCAGAGCAGAGGCATCTCGCAGGAACTGCTCAATTTTGATGTGGCTATTGAGCACACCGCCCCGATTCCCAAAGACCCAGTCCGGCCGCAGTACCCCATGGGACCTCAGTATGTGTGGGGTGTCAAGCTGTTTGAGTCGGTTGCAAAAAAGCTGGTTACACTTATCCAGAGCAAGCCGGGCATCCCTAAATCGCAGATATACGGCTACCTCCCCGGATTCTCCGGCACAGAAATCGACGCTGCTGTCGACTGGCTGGAGTTTGCAGTCAAGCGGCAGGACGACGGATATTATGCGCTGCCGAGATGGTACCGCGCGTTTGATTCATAACTATTTAGCTCTTTATAGATTACAGATCATAATCAGGGTCGTAGTCCTCCAGATCGGTGCCCTCTTGAATCTCGGTCACGAGCTCTTTTTCACGTTCCCTGGCCTCCTCAGCGTCCTTGAGGTCGCTGTGGTGATCAGAGCCAACGTAGCGCATGGCACGAACGCTGTCATCGTGCAGCGTCATGCAGAACTTGATGCGCTCGTGGAATGCATGCTTGGGCTCTTGAGTGGCGTACACGTCCAAGGTTTCGCGCGACTGCATGTAGCCCTTGATGTGATTAATTTCGGCATCAATGACTGCATCACGAATAGCCTTGGCAACAATGTACTCTGTGGCTTCTTCGCTGTCGAGGTGGAGCTTCAGGGCCATGTCCTTGAGGGAGATGCGGCTATAAGTCAAGGAGATCACCCGGATCGCAGTCTTGATTACATTTTGGTGCAGCCTGAGGGCAATGCGATAGAGATTATCGCGCCTGAGAGCAGCAGCGTGCTCGGTGATGGCATCTTCAAACGCCTTGATATCACCAAAGCGCACCGCGCGAGCGAGGCTAAAGTACGGGAGAAGCGCGCTGCGCAGTTCTTGACTCCTGAAGGTCTCGCGGCTGGGAATCTCGCCCATCAATAGCTCAATCACCACCGATAGCTTGTGGGCCTCCTGGAGGAACCCAGTTGCCGATGCAGTTTGTGGACATTTGCGGATGGCCAGCGTAATTTGCTGGTAAGCAGTGGTGTAGTCTAGTTGCACTGCATTGATACGACTGTTGTAGTACATGTACCGCGCCACCAGCGAGTTGCTGGCACTCTCCGGGAATGTAGTTTTTGACACCAAGTTGGCGGCTTGAGACACCTTGTGCTGGGAGAGAAGCAGCCTCAGCAGCAAAACAACTAGCATGGCAGTCGTTTCATTGTCGTGGCGCAGACTGGAGGTGCGCAAGGCCGCCATGAGGGGGGAGTACAAGGACGCCTCTGACTCGGCGCGGAACGCAGACTGTACATAGTAGAACCAAGCCTTTGCCTCAATGTAGTCTAAAGAGCGACGGTTGTAGTGCTTTGCCGCCTCCACCGCGAGTTTACCCGCTGCGAGCGCGCGCTCCGCACTGTCGCTGTCGGTTATGTTTTGGCTGCACCAAGCAGAAACTAGTAGCAGCAAGAAGCAATCTGTCTCGGGAGTTGGTGTGCGAGCCTCGCCAGACACGTTAATGCCCAAAATCTGTCCGAGTTTCTCGTGGGAGCCGTAGGCCGCATTGATGGCCTCTGAGAGAGAAGCAGGGGTTGCGCCATGGTAGAGACTAGGAAGAGCTCGCAGGCACCGCAAAGTGTAGCGCGGATCATACGTATTGCTCTTGTCCAAGTGGGCCACACAGGCAGAGATATCCATGTCAGCAAATGTCAGCAGCTCCAGACAGAAATGTCTGTTAAACGCAAGTTTGTGCCGCGGCAGCAACGCGAGTCCAAGCGCGAAGTGAAGCGATTGATGCAGGACCTGACAAAACTGGAAAACACAAGGTCTCCTGCTTCATTGAGCCACATGCAGGCCACCCCGGCACCTGCGTCTCACCCTGCAGAAGGCCCCTCAGCAGCTAGAGCGGGTTTGGATCTGCCCGCATGGCGCCAGGACGACAGCGAAACCCCCATTGCAAGCTCCTCGACACCCTCATATGAGAGTACATACTCGAAACCTCGCGCCGAGCTGGACTCGCGTGACTACCGGATCATCTGTAAAGACTACAACCTCACTGGTGCGCCCAACCCACTGCGGTCGTGGGCAGACGCCGAGCTTGGTGCTCTATTCAAGACACCTACTGCTATTCAAGCTGGCGCAATCCCCCTCATTGTAGCTGGTAAGGATATGGTAGGAGTGGCACCAACTGGTAGCGGCAAAACCCTGGCTTTTGTACTACCTCCGTCCTTGAAAAAGCTCGTTTTGAGCCCAACGCGTGAGCTGGCTGTCCAGACATGCCGAGTATTTGAGGCAAATGGAGTCAGAGCAGTGGCTCTGATTGGCGGCCACGACGCTGAGCAGCAGAGGTCACAGCTACGAAACGCTCAGGCAATCATTGCCACTCCGGGTCGCTTAATTGACTTTATGGAGAATGAAAGGCTAGATCTCAGCGACATTACTCTGCTAGTGCTTGATGAGGCAGACCGCATGCTAGACATGGGCTTTGAAGACGCTCTGGGCAGAGTCAAAGCTGCGTTGGGACCATCTGTGCAAACGGTAATGTTTACTGCAACCTGGGATGATGGCGTGCAAAAGGTCGCCGAAAAGCTCCTGACTAGAGCTACCACAATACGAGTGGGTGCCACACTCAACAACTCCATCACCCAGACCTTTGAGTGGACCGTCGCGAGCGAGAAGCAAGCGGCCGCCCTCAAGGCGCTCAAGCGGCTGCCCAAACCATGCATTGTTTTTTGCAATACAAAGGCGGCGTGCGATGCATTGGGGCTGCCTGCCATTCACTCTGGTCGAGCCCAGCGCGAGCGCGAGCACACTTTACGGGAGTTTGCGCAGCAGCGGATACCAGCTATATGTGCGACAGATGTTATTGGACGCGGAATCGACATTTCAGTGCGGTCTGTGCTCAATTACGACATGCCAAATGTCGACACATTTGTGCACCGTGTGGGGCGAACCGGGCGCGCAGGAAATAGAGGTGTGGCCCATACCCTTTTGGAGGAGCGAGACAAGTCCACTCTTTTGGAGCTCAAAAAGCTCTTGCGTGATGCGGGCGTCAACGCAAACGGTCTTGAGAGTGTCACGATTGACGACCCGTAGGAATTAGCAGTCTCACTGGACCAATAGCAATTTACGAACGATACGACAACAATGTACTCTTTGGAGGACACTCTGACCGAGATTTCAAAGCCTCATGTACACTACTATACTTGTGGCGACATTAGTGCACGCAGATCTAATAATGGCCAGACATTAGCAAACATAGTCTAACATAGTCTATAGTCTAGTAATATGGCGTACTGTATACACTTTGGGGCGCTGTGCGTCAACATGCAACCTACGCGGAGGATTGGCCCAGCTTTACATTGTTAAACGACAAGCGCGAGTACCGCCCTAAAACCTAGAACAATTCTCAATTAGTGCTTGTGCAAATGTCAATTGAGTCTAGACAAGAGCGTGGATTGAGGGTGGCCTGCTACTACACAACCTCACCTTAACGCGGATCGGGCATGGCAGCGTGTAAAAAGCGACAAAGTTCGGGCCAACTATTCATACGGTTTTTCTATTGTTAATGTAACAGTAAATTCAGCTCACGTCGGTATACAACCCCCCAACCACTGTCATCATGCGGTATGTGACGACTCCGATATTTTATGTCAATGCTAAACCGCATATCGGGCACCTTCATTCGATGGTTTTTGCTGATGTCGTTCACAGATGGCATAAATTTCAGGGTCGGCCAAGTAGAATGGTCACCGGCACCGATGAACACGGAATGAAGGTCATGGAAGCAGCACAGCTGGCACAAAAGCCCCCAAAACAATTTGTAGATGAGCTGAGTGGCTCTTTTAAGCGTTTGGCTCAGGCAGGAGGGATTTCCAATGATCGGTTTATTCGCACTACAGACCCCGACCACAAGGCAAAGGCCATGAAATTTTGGACCACGCTCGACCAAAAGGGTCTTATTTACAAAGACAAGCACAAGGGGTGGTACTGCATAAGTGATGAAACCTTTTATCCCGAGTCTGAACTGGAGGAGGGCCCCGATGGCCTTATTTCCAAGGAAACTGGCAAACAAGTGAAGTGGTACGAGGAAGAGAACTACTTTTTCGATCTCGCAAGTATGAAATCCAAGCTTCTCGAGGCATATGAGACAAGTGACCTCATTGTACCAAGCTCTCGCAAGTCGCAGCTGCTCAAAGAGATTGAATCACTGAACCCCCTGTCAATCTCTCGTCCTTTGGAACGGTGTCCCTGGGGTATCCCTGTACCCAATGACCCCAACCACACAATGTACGTTTGGTTCGATGCTCTCATCAACTATCTCACAGCCAGCGAGGGCAACTGGCCTGCTGAACACATTATTGGCAAGGATATTGTGCGGTTTCACTGCGTTTACTGGCCAGCATTTTTGCTAGCCGCAGGGTTGGAGCTACCCAGAGTTACAGTGCACAATCACTGGACTTTTGAGGGAGTCAAGATGTCAAAAAGCCTCAATAATGTAGTTGATCCCTTCCAGGCAATATCTGATTACGGACTTGATGCGGTGAGGTACTTTTTGATGCATGACGCGAGCCTTGATCACGATACACCATTCTCCCACGAACGGTTGATTGAGCGACACAATGTCAACCTAGTCAATAAACTCGGCAACCTTGTGAGTCGCGTTTGTGGCCCACGCTTCAACGTCGGCGATAGCCTCAGCGCTGGTGTTGATCCCGTCGTGGAGCACGAGATCAGCTCGACACTGGCTGATTGCGAGCACCTAGCGCAAAACCACCAATTTTCCCGAATCTTGCACCGCTTGAATGACCTGGCCATGTTTGGTAACCAGTACTTTCAAGAGAGTGAGCCGTGGGCTCTAGAGGACCCTCGCCTCGTCGTATCATCTGCGGCTAAAATCTGCATGGTTTTGGGTCTGTACTTGCAGCCGTTCATTCCGCAGTATGCCGAACGCGTCTTGGACAGGCTTGGCGTGGCAGAACGATCAGCTGCTGGTGTTGAGCAGCTAGACTATGGTGTTGGCGTGAATAAAAAGGGGGCTGTTTTCGCCAAACTATAGAGACTGTGTTTGTGAATTTTATGTAAATATTTATTATGCAATGCTTAATCCAGCGAAAACGGCATGTAGGAGCCACCTCCGACGATGGTTGTTTCTGCGCGCTGTAAGGTTGTGTTGCGCGTATCGTAGACGCGTCTGTACTCGGGCACACCTGGCGCGTGGCCAATCGACATACCGACCCGGACAAGGGTCTCGACGGCCATTTTGGAGTTGTTTACAAGGTCATGGTCGAGCACAATGCGCCCCGGCTCAAACAGCAGGACAACCGTTGAGCCTCCAAACTTGAAGTAGCCGAGCTCATCGGTGCGCTTTACAGGCCCTGGCTTGGCAGTCACCTCGATAGAGCCAACCATCATTGCCCCAACAAGCACAATCATTACGCGGCCAAACTGAGGCGAGTCAAGCGCAACCACTGTACGCACGTTTTGCCCGTAAACGTCCAATGCGCTGCGGATTGCCATGGGGTTAACTGTGTAGTATTCACCTGGAATATGATGCGGCTCACCAAGAATACCATCAACTGGGATGTGGAACCGGTGGTAGTCCTGCGGGGCCAGCCTGAAAATCACCAACGAGCCTCCAGTATATGCTTCAGAATCAAAATTCGGGCCCAAAAGGGTCTTTACACTGAATGTTTTTCCCTTGATCCAAAACTCTTGCGCTTGCTCGACCGTTTCGAATGCAGTCAAGCGGCAGTCTGCAAGAGACACTGCGGTCCTGGGCTCTTCAGGGTTCTCGCAAGGCCGTGCGCCAGACTTGAGCTCACGATAAAAGAACTGGTTGAAGGTTTTAAATGCAGAGATGGGGCACTTGACATCAGACATGTCGAGGGAATGGAACTTGATGAATGGCTCAATGCTCGAGCTGCTTTCCGGAGAGTCATATTTGATGCCCTGCTTGAGAGTGTACTTCTTGAGCATGCGCTGCATCTTCCTTGTCTCCAAAGGACCAGTGGCATAGAGAACCCGCATGCCTATTCTCACATATGTGCTCATTTTTTCTTCAGAGATTTGGCCAGAGATGCGGTCTTGGACGAGAATGTTGGCATTATTTGCACCGAGCTGGTATTTTCCATAGCTGAATTTACTCAAAAACCGCGTGTACCATTTCCGCGAAGCCTGCGCACTCGTCACATAGGAGTTGTCAAGAAGCACCGCGTCGCCATTCCATTGGCGCGATGCACAAAAGCTAATATGCCTGAGCGAGTCCACTTGTTTTGTCTTTGGTTGCGGACTCTGGCAAACGGGGCAAACCCTAAATGAGATGCGCTTGACTCCATCCAGTTGCTCGAGGTGAACAACCAGCGAGTCGCCGCTGAGCTCTTCTTGGCCCTCAAAGAGGTCATCAATACCGCCATTTGTGATATTCGAGCCAATGCTTTGTAGCATAGTCATTACTGCCTCACGGTTTAGACGCTGCTGCTCATTTTCATACATTGATATAACACCACGCCACATTTGCTGGCGCACTGCGGGGAAGGGCAAAAAGTGAAAGTTCACCAATAGCTCGGGCTTGGACGATCCCTTTCCCTTTGAATCATCGTATACCTCAAGCGGCACAACCTTACTTGTACTCTGATAGTCCTCCAGCCAGTAAATACCATCCACCTCCTTGGGGGCATTTGACAAAATTTCTTGAATTGAGAGTGACCCCTCACCAACACGGTCATTTAGAGTGACTCGGTCTTTATCCCACACTGTAAACTTGATTGTGTAGTTTAGCTCGTGCCTGTCTACCATTAGCAGCACGCGTTGATTAAACGTGGGGTTCAAGGTGTGGCGCTTGTACTGAGTTTTAAAGACCTTTTTTCCGCACGAAATCACAACAAATGGATCCATATCAAAGCTTAGACCTGTAAGAGTCCTGAACCGGGGCAGGTTGCGCGCGCCAACAATGTCCAGGTAGGCAATTCCTATCAGATCAGAGTCTACGTCCATTGAGAACTCATGCTTCTGCTTGCGGTACCTACGCGGGATTCGCGGTGACGGTGATGCCGAGCCCCTGCTTTTGCGGCTCAGTCTGCTTCTAAGGGATGCGCGTGAGGAGCCCTTTTCATCGATTGGCGGCACCTCGAGATTATTTCCACCATCGCTAGAAGCGCTAGCATCGCTGAGCTCACTCAGGGTACTGAGCAAACTCTCGCTGTCGCTCAGCCCCTCTGTATTTGCATAGAGAGCTCTCCAGGTAGCCAAATCTTCAGCATCGATCTCAAGCTTGAACGAGACGTCAATCTTTGTGTTTAAAGTGGGGAAAAGGGTGCTGGGAATACTGAACGTCTTGTCCGAGCTATCGAGGAAGATATCATCGACAGACACATCCACGCTACCCAGGCATGTTTTGCGCCGTTTTGAGCGGTCCCACACACTTAGCGAGATAACTGGCTGGCCATCCCAAGGCAGCAAGGGCACAACGACGGAAACATCTTGATATTGACACTTGAAGCGATGGCTTACGGGGTCTGCCGGTCCAGGTACCACTGGTCTGCTGGCAAAACGCTGGCCATTAGCCACCAACTCAACATAGACCTTGTGAAGATGAACCATACCCAAAGTGAATCTTGCCTCGGGGATGCATATCGTTACCGAGCTGCTGCCCTTTTTGCCAAAGGGGGGCATCGTTGAGTAAGAGCACCGCAAGCGCCAAGCGCATACTAGTGACAGGCGAGGCGGGTCATTAGGCACATTAGAGTTACGAAATACCATTCAAGTTAATCTAGTCTAAACCTAGTCTATCCCGCTTGTCATAATGCGTATATACAAAGGGATGGGGCAAGAAGAGTGACCGAGTGCCGGCCTAGACTGCTCCACGATGAAAAAAGGTAGGCCCGACAAAGGATTTAAAACATTAGCCATTGATTCATCAAGTTGTAAGAGCAACCAGGTCATTGCCTAGCACGGCCTCCGTAGCCACCACGACCAGCATCATAATCTTCTCGCAGCTCGTCCCTTACTTGGCCGCCGTTTTGCCCTCTACCAAACTGGCGGCCTTCCTGGAAACCAGGGTCTCTGTCAATTTTGATAATTCGGTCGTCCAGCTTGGTTTGATCCAGGTACCTCAAGGCTTTGAGGCTATCTTGATGTGTTTCGTACTCTACAAAGCAAAATCCACAGGGTGTGGCATGGAATTTGTCCAGGCCCATGATAATACTGCGAACCTTGCCCACTTTGGAGAAGAGCTCCAGCACCTGCTCCTCAGTTGTGAAAAAGCTCAAGTTGCCAACATAGACGGTTGATGAGGTCTCGCACAAGACCAAGTCGTCGGCTCCCTTTTGAGATCTGCGGCTTTGGCGCAAAAGGTAGGGACTGATCTCGTCTACACGCTCTGTGCTGTGGGGCCCAAATGAGTCCATGAGTAAGGACGACATACGGCCTAGCCGCAAACTACGGTCAATGCCAAAAAAAAATTATAAGACCTGAATTTTGGTAGTGTACAACGCTCGGTGGCAAATCTGCTCATGTGACGACCCCCCACCAAGTAGGACCCCCTGCATTAACCTAAGCGCTCATTTACCGCAGTGCGCGCATAGCCCTTAGTCAGTTCACATGACCGCAGGATACATAAGCGGACAAGTTTCATCTTTCCGTATCCATGGGCACGAACGTGTCAAAGCAGTCTGGAAGAAATGCAATTACAGGAGATGGTATCGTAGTAGCTGAAGAGGACGATGATATAGGTGGTATACGAAAGCGGAGTCCGCCGAAAAATGTTCGTCCGCGACTCCGCGACGATCTAGATGCCGAGCTTATCCAACGTGATAGGTTTAAATTAAGGGCTGATCCTGCCACCACTCTCGACGAGTGCCTAGGCAGAGGCTCGCCCCTCAAAAACGCACCAGCCCTGGTGGGGTCCTTATCGAGTGCTTCGACAATCGATAGCCCGCTCACCAGCCCGGAAAACACCCCAGTGCAGACCCCAGAGGGCTCGCCCAACCGTCAACAGCAGCCGCCTGCTACTGCCGAGCACCCCAGGGAGGCAACAAAAATGCCGCTCAACTCTTATATCCGGCGCATTTGCATGAGCGGAGTGAAATCTCGCAGCAAAACGTTTTGCATGAGCCCTGAAGAGATCAAGGCTGTTTGCCAGGCCTCGCAGCAGCTTTTTTTGAGCCAGCCTGCACTGCTGGAGCTGAGTACCCCCGTCAAGGTGGTTGGCGATATTCACGGACAGTTTCAGGACTTGCTCAAGATTTTTCAGCGATGCGGCATGCCTCCCAAGACTAGCTTTCTGTTTTTGGGCGACTATGTCGATCGTGGCAAGCAGAGCTTGGAGACTATTATGCTACTGCTTTGCCTCAAGTTGCGATACCCAGGAAACGTGTTTCTGCTTAGAGGCAATCACGAGAGTGCAAATGTCACCAAAGTCTATGGGTTTTATGACGAGTGCAAGCGTCGTGCCTCCATCAAGAGTTGGCGGTCCATTGTGGACGTTTTCAATACGCTGCCCATTGCAGCCACTATTGGAGGCAAAATCTTTTGTGTCCACGGCGGATTGAGCCCCGACCTCAAGTCGCTCAGCCAAATTCAGTCCATTGTGCGCCCAACAGATGTGGGCGACACTGGGCTCATGACCGATCTCCTGTGGAGCGACCCCGACGTCCAGGCCAAAGAATGGGCCAACAATGACCGCGGCGTCTCCTACTGCTTTGGCCAGCGAATCCTCGAAGATTTCTGTCGCCGATTTGACTTTGACTTGGTGGCGCGCGGCCACATGGTTGTGCAGGACGGCTATGAGTTTTTCGGGAAACAGCGGCTCGTTACTGTGTTTAGTGCCCCCAACTATTGCGGCGAGTTTGACAATTGGGGCGCAGTGATGAGCGTGAATGAGGATCTCCTGTGCTCGTTTGATTTACTTGAGCCTCACCAGCGCTAGTATTTATGTTATGTTAAAATATTTTTTATGATCAAGTTACTCTTGAATTTTTAGCGAGTTTTTAGGGGCCTTGCGGCGGGACCTGCATTGTGTGTCAGTTTTGCAGGTCGCGTCTGGGTCGCCCCTGCCTTGTTTGTTTGGGAACTCTGACGGCGTCGCCTTGGGACAAACTTAGTCAGTGGATTTTTTACATCATATGGTCGACCACCTTGTCGGAATTCACGACTTTAAAGGTCGTTCTGCGGATGAACTGGACATCTACAAGGGTGATTTGATAGAGGTCATTGAGGACGATGCCGAATTTGGCGATTCGTGGTTCATTGGCCGCAATTTGAGCACAAACAAGACCGGGCTGTTCCCCAAAGTTTTTACAGCAGAAACGGTAGTTACAGACCACCAACCCAATGATATTACCGCTACACTCAGCGATATTGACCAGGCACTGTACGAGCTCAGTGCGCACAGCACTCCGGCCGTCGATTCCGTCATGTACTGGAATCCTCAGGATGTACGCACATTCTTCATCTCAAAGCAGTACAATGAGAGCGTTGCAGAGAAATTTGTGCAGCATCAAATTACTGGTAGTATTCTTCTGCAAATGGATAACGTTATGCTCAAAGAACTAGACATTCCCAGCTTTGGCACTCGGTTTGAGATTTCCAAAGAAATTGATCAGCTAAGGGAGATTGTTGGCATGCCTCAACCCAGCGCCAGCGCAACTCAGTATCGCCAGAGCCGCATTCCCTCCCAAGCTAGTAGCGTGGCTACTGCTGCTGCGGCAGCAGCGGCTGGCTACCCCCAAGGCCTTGGCTCGCCAATAAATCAGTGGCAGCCACGGCACTCTCGCCAGGCATCAGCTGCTACTGCCATGAGCCGCGAGGAAATATCCAAAAATGGATCGCAAAACGGAACCCCCGGTGGAGCCACCGCAAACGGAACTCCCAATGGCCATCACCGGCGTCAATCGAGCGTTTCATCGATTCTCAGTGGAACGGGTACTCCCCAGATGCAGTCGCCCAACCCCAATACTGCCAATCGTCTCGGTCGCACCGACTCCAAAACAGACACTCGTTTCAAGGGCTTGAAAAACGCCTCAAGCCAATACCTCAAGCCAACACTTGTCAAACAAAAGACCAGTGCGTTCCTCGAAGGTATTCGCGATACCACCGCTGAAGAATCAGCAAAGTCCGCCCTTTACTCTGGCTGGATGCAAAAGCGTGGTGGTGGCGTTGGATCGTGGAAGGGCCGCTTTTTTACGCTGCATGGTACCCGTCTCTCGTATTTCACCAACTTTAAAGACACCAAAGAGCGTGGTCTGATTGACATTACTGGGCACAAGGCAGTGCCGTTTGGCCCTGAGGATAAGTTGGTTGCGCTGCATGCAGCGTCGTTTGGCGCTGGGCGTCATGGCTTTAAGCTGCTACCGCCTGGCCCCGGTTTTAAAAAGGGAGTTTCTTTCACGGCGCCCCGCGTTCACCACTTTGTTTTAGACTCAGAGGACGAATTGCACAGGTGGCTCCAGGCACTCATGAAGGCCACCATCGAGCGAGACGAGTCAAAACCCCCTGTTTCTTCTTGTACTACTCCAGTGGTCTCGCTGCCAAGAGCCCAGGAGATCATGGCCGAACGGTTGGCCGCAAGCTACTACGACGAGGCCAGCGACTCTGACGAAGTCGAGACGCCCGAAATTCCTAGCGAATTACCCATTGACGAGCTTGATTTTTCGAAAATGTCCTAGAAAAAAAGCGTAGACGATATTTATTTTGTACACTAATTAATCACTTTGACCCATGTTGAGCAAGCTTCTCAAGCAGACCATTGAGAATCGAGGGCCTATAACCATCGGCTCGTACATGAAGCAGTGTCTCACAAACCCAGACTATGGTTACTATATGCAAAAGAACCCCTTTGGCGCCAAGGGAGATTTCGTCACCTCGCCGGAGATTTCGCAGATGTTTGGCGAGCTCGTGGGAATAAACATTATTTCGCAGTGGATGCAGCAGGGTAGGCCCTCCAAATTTAGGCTAATCGAGTTTGGTCCTGGCAAGGGAACCCTCATGGATGATCTGCTACGAACTGCAAAGAGCTTCCCCGAGTTTTGGGCTGCATTGGATCGCATTGAGCTCGTGGAAGCTTCACAAAAGCTAGGAAAAACCCAAAAGGATATTTTATCCAAGTATTCCAAGGACCTGCAGTGGTTTGACGTTGCCTCTCAACTGCCCCAAAAGGATATCCCAGCCTACATGATTGCGCATGAGTTTTTCGATGCATTACCGATCCAGCAGTACGAAAAGAGTGAAAAGGGATGGCAAGAACGCCTCGTTGCAGTCAAGGATGACAAGCTGGTACCTTTTTTGGCCGCAGACAACAAATTGGTGGACAAGTTCATTATGGGCCAAAAACGATACGCTGGCCTAAATCAGCTCTCTCAGATTGAGGTATCCTCCGAATCATGGCAAGTTGCTAAAGAGATGGCCATTATTCTAAAGGCTAGCTCAGGCGGTGCACTAGTTATGGACTATGGACCGCTCAAGACCGTGCCGTCAAACACTTTCCGCGGCTTTAAAAACCACAAGCAGGTTGATCCATTTGAAGAGCCAGGCTCTGCAGATCTGACTGCTGATGTCGACTTTATTGCCCTCAAGGAGATCTTTGAGTTTGCCGGGCTTGTAGTAGATGGACCCATTCGTCAAGACGACTGGCTGCACAACATGGGGATTGGAGCCCGAGCAACAGTATTGCATAACGCCCAGACTACACCAGATGGCAAGCAGCGCATTGAGAGCGCCTACAAGCGGCTGGTGGACCCTCTGCATATGGGTAAAACTTACAAGGTAATGGCGATTAGCTCCTCGGGCCCCAACCCTGCTGGCTTTGAATCATTAAAGTAAGGCAAAGTAAACATACATATAACTCTCTATAAATACAAGCCCTCGAGGTTCTCCTCGACCTTATTCTTGAGGACCCGCTCCTTTGCGCTCTTGAAATCTTGAGCAGTAACCTTCATACGCCTCTCACGCAATGCCAAAAGACCAGCCTCTGTGCACAGCGCCTTGATATCAGCACCGCTCAAATCATCCTTGGCGGTGACCAGCTCATCGAGCTCCACGTCGGGGGCGAGGTTCATCTTTGAGGTATGGATTTGCAAAATGCGGCGTTTGGTCGAAGCATCGGGGTTCTCAAACAGAATCTTGCGATCGATACGGCCGGGGCGGATCAACGCCGGGTCCAAGCTCTCGATTTTGTTGGTAGCCATAATCACCTTGACGTCTCCACGGTCGTCAAAACCGTCGAGCTGGTTGAGAAGTTCAAGCATTGTGCGCTGAATCTCCTTCTCACCGCCGCTTTGCGAGTCGTAGCGCTTGGTTCCGATAGCGTCAATTTCGTCAATAAACACAATCGAAGGTGCGCTTTCGGCTGCAATCTGGAAAATCTGTCTACACAGACGAGGACCATCACCCAAATACTTTTGAATCAGCTCACTACCCACAATGCGCAGGAACGAGGCGCTTGTTTGGTTGGCCACGGCCTTTGCAAGCAGGGTCTTACCAGTTCCTGGGGCACCATAAAGGATCACACCCTTGGGGGGCTTGATACCCATCTCTTCGTAGAGTTCGGGGTGGGTGAGCGGTAGCTCGACGGCCTCCTTGATCTCTTGAATTTGCGAGTCGAGGCCACCAATGTCTGCATATGACTCTGTGGGGGTCTTTTCGATCTTCATAACTGACACCATTGGGTCTGCATCGTCTGCCAAAACACCAACAACCGCCACCGACTTTTGGTGGAGCAACACGCTGCATCCAGGCTCAAGCAGGTCCTTGTCAACAAACGAACGGATAGAGACATAGTATTCAGGGCCAGAGGTAGACGAAACAATCGCATGATCATCGTCAATCATCTCCTCAAGCGTGCCAACACCCATGGGGGACCCGCGCATCTCGTCCACCTTGATGCGGTCCTCGGCAATCTTATCGTCAATAGGGCGCAATTTCTCCTGGTTCTGTACGAATTCTTCCTCAAGAAGCAAGTGGTCCTTGATCCGCTCCATCTTAAGCAGCTTCAAGCGACAGCGGGTCGTCGGAGTAATTGCCGGTAGCTTGGAGTGGCCATCGGACTTTTGGTTGCGCTTCTTCTTGTGAAACTGGCGCGTCTTGGTGGGCGGCTCATACTTTTGCTTGTTTTTGTCGTTCTTCTTCTTCTTGTCGAGGCCACTTGGAGTCTGTCCCATTTGTAAGTGGTAGACCAAAGCGCGCCCTGACATAATAAGTATTCATCATGGCGCTCGGCGTGACCCCGCCTATTTCGTTGGCTGAAAGCACGGCGCGTGACCGCGAACTGAATGATTTACTGGTAGTGGAACTCAGAACGCAAAACTCCTTTGAAAGTGAAGCGGAAACCCGCAAACGTAACAAGGTGCTAAAGATCATGCAGCAGCTCGCCCAGGACTTTGTCTACAAGGTCAGTCGCCAGCGCAATATGTCTGAGGGAATGTCCAAGGATGCGGGCGGCAAAATTTTCACATTTGGTTCCTACAGGCTCGGTGTGTATGGGCCCGGGTCAGATATCGACACACTTGTTGTGGCCCCCAAGCATGTCTCACGCGAGGCGTTCTTCGAGGTGATGGTAGCACTGCTCAGGGAGCGCCCAGAGCTCGAGGAAATTGCGCCTGTTCCAGATGCATTCGTACCTATTATCAAAATTAAATTTGATGGAATTTCCATTGATCTCATCTGTGCACGCCTCAATTTGCCCCAAGTTCCTCAAGATTTGACTCTCGAAGACAATAATCTTTTGCGAAATATCGACGAAAAGGATCTCCGTGCGCTCAATGGTACTCGTGTGACTGACGACATCCTTCGCCTTGTCCCCGAGCGTACAGTATTCAAGCATGCTCTCCGAGCCATCAAATTATGGGCGCAGCGCCGTGCTATTTATGCAAACATCATGGGATTTCCCGGTGGTGTGGCATGGGCTATGCTGGTGGCCCGCGTATGCCAGCTATACCCCAACGCAGTAGCAGCAACAATTGTGAACCGGTTTTTCGTAATATACACTCGCTGGGCGTGGCCTCAGCCTGTCATTCTCAAGGAGATTGAGGATGGCCCTCTTCAAGTCAGAATCTGGAATCCACAATTGTACCCCCAGGATCGCGGCCACCGTATGCCCATCATTACCCCTGCATACCCCAGCATGTGCGCTACACACAATATCACTGCCTCCACGCAAAAGATCATTCTCAAAGAGCTGCAGCGTGGTGCCGACTTGACTACGGAAATTCACAGTGGTAAAAAGAACTGGGCTGACCTGTTTGAGAAGCACACATTTTTCCACAACTACAAATACTATCTCAAGGTGGTGGCAAGTACAAAATCAGACTCGGAAGACCATCTGGCGTGGAGTGGGTTTGTAGAATCCAAGCTACGTCTTTTGGTGCAAAAGGTGGAAGTCGCAGAGGGTATTGAGCTGGCCCACCCATTCAATAAGGTCTTTGATCAAGTTGTCGCCTGTGAGTCTGATGAGCAGGCCAAAAGCATAGCAGATGGAGCCCCAGCTCCCCCCAGCCAAATCATAAATGCAACTGCCTCAGAAGCAGACCACCCCGAGGTATTGTCCGAAAACGTAGAGGCAACAGTTACCGGTTCGCTTGAGGCAGAGCCCGAGCCCGCTTCCGCCGACAAGGTAACGCTCCACACCTCGCTTTTGTTTATTGGTGTTCAAGTCAAGCCCAACCAAACAAAAATCGACCTACAGTGGCCCTGCCAGGACTTTTACGACACCTGCTTGCAGTGGGCAAACTACTCGGCCGATAAATTCTGCATCTCAATCAAAATGCTCAAACGGCACCAGCTGCCAGATTCCGTATTTGAGCCGGGCGAGGAGCGCCCACAAAAGACAAAGCGGGCAAAAGGCGATACCTATGATGGCGCCAAACGCCCCAAAGCCTAATAGATCTAGTAAGTGATGTTCCCTTTATATATATATATGCAAGTATGCTAGTTTAGCTTTTGGCGTTTCACTTCGCCCAGCCACTCGAGAGCCATTGACAGCACCTGCTTTTCGCTGTGAAGAATTTGCGCGCACATCGAGTCAATGTCTGTGTAGACCTGAGACGCGTTAGGGGCAGGAACAGCCGGCAGGTTGCTGTACTCTTGAAGACGCAGCTTGATGGCATCCCTGAGAATAGTCTTTGCCTGGGGCCAGAGCTCCTCATCCTCTGCCATTTCAAGACACTTGCGGTAATTCTTTTTGCTGTACTGGTTCTGGCTCAAAAGATTAGCCACTGCCAGAATATCGGGGTCGGGCACACCCTCATCGCCAATGTCGTACGACTCGTCGAGGATCTCTGCTTCATCGTACTTTTCCCACTTGGATAGGTCCGCAGAGGTGGACGCCTTGAGCAGCAAGTCCAGGGATATCTCTGCAACGTCGCTCGCATTGCCGCCAGCCTCGACATAGCCGTACCTTCTCAAAAGGTCACTGTTGGGCAGCTCACCGTAAAAGTTGTACACCTGCTGGCCCTTTTCAATGGTGGTGGTAGCAATCATTTCTAGTGGGTCGCCCTTTCTATCTGGCATTTCAAGACGGGCGTTTTTCAGTTTACTGTGAGAGTTGAGCATATCCGCGAGTGGAACCATGGCCTTTGAAGTCTCTTCTTCGTTTTCATGAAGAAGATCAAACCCATAGGCCATTATAAGCGAGCCCATTCGGTGAAACGTCTGCTCAGAGGTATCGATCCCTTCAAACTCTGGACTTGAGAGTACTGGCCTGAGCGACTGGTACATTTCGTTGGCCTCTTGGCGGCCAATTTTATCGACAACAGCACTTGGGCTGAGCTTTTCGAGCTCTGCATCTGCCCAAAACATGGGGGTGTTGAAGGTTGTTGGCAGCACATCAAAATACGGCGCCCACTGGCCCTGGGCAACAAACATCATGGCCAGAATAAGCTGTGGCCATTCATCAAGCTCAGAGGCAACCCTTTGCACTTGAGGTACATTGTCAAGGTTCACAAGAGCCGAGTCAGGGATCGTAAACAAAGTTTCACCCTCTTGCACGGTCTCCAATGCAATCATCCCGCGGCCCTGGTTCTGCTCTCTATAGTCATGTAGTCTGATCTTTGGATTTATAGCCACTCCTCGGCTCTCTAGCCATTTTTCGAATTTTTCAGTTTGGGCCTCAAAGGACATTGCAGGGAAGAGGCCCCTGGTTGTCAGCATTTCAATGGACGAGCAGATCGACGAGTCATATGTGGACCGGTTGAGTGACCACGTTCTTTGGCGCGAAAACGTGGGCGAAATGTACACACTTTTGCGAGAGCGTCAAGTGGAACAGTCGAGTATGACCCTCGAGTGGCTGCACGAGAACCTCGCCATTCTTGGCAACAGAAATAGCTCCGAGGCCGAAGTTGAGCCCCAAGTTTTTGTTGTCCAGCCAGAGAAGAGCGGTGTTCCGCTGTGGAGTGCCCCAGTAAAGAGTTTCATCAACAGGGCTCGCGCGTATGTGAATGGAGACAAGGTTTACTTTGCTATTATTGGCGTGTGTGGTACCATATCTATTTATGAATACTCTGATCAGAGCAAGCAGCCCCTGGAATACAAGATCCACACTACAAATGGATTTGGGCTGGCATGGAGCCCTAGCGGTCAGCTGGCCAGCGCTGCGGACGATGGCTCACTGGTGGTTGCCAGCATAGATTTCACCAAGTGGACTGTCGATACAAAGCAGACTGTCGTTGAGGGAGGCATCAATGATGTGCAGTGGAGCAATGACGAGACTGTGGTAACAGCATGTGAGGATGGAAAGCTACGAGTTTTCAATGCCCAGCTGGAACAGCAACAAGAGTGGGTTGGAGAAGAGCATGGCGGGCCCATCAATTGCGTTGCAGTCAATCCATTGTGCACTTCAATGGTTGCCAGCTCCGGCAATGATAACCTCGTGACTCTGTGGGATTTAAGGGATACACAGGCGCCTCTTGCAGTGATTGCAGGCCATGAAGGTCAAATAAACGCGATCAAATTTAGTCCTACTATCGACGGGTTGCTGGCAACTTCGAGCTCGGACACACGAGTGATTCTGTGGGACATCCGCAGGTTTGGAGCCAACCAGGACATGGAAGACGCTGAAGAGGCGGCCCCTGAGCTAGTATTTGTTCACAATGGCCATGCGGTTGAGGTGAATGAGGTTTCATGGCACCCCACGCGTCCGTGGGTGCTGGGCACAACAGCAGACAACAGCACGGTGCAGATCTGGACTCCCAACGAGTTGACTACTGGAATTAAAATCGTCAAACCCGCTCTCCCCGAATCTCTAGTTTAGATTAATTCATAGCTATACTAGCGGATCTCTCGAGTCGGCTGACATGCTACAATTTTCAAGGAACGTGCACACTCGGTCAAAGCGGGTGTCTGTGCAGCTGCTCAGAGACTTTCGTCACGTTGGCCAGCGCGGTGAGGTTGTTCAAGTCACAGAGGGCCTTATGCGCAATAAACTTCACCCCAACAACGGTGCTATTTATATGGTCCCTGGCGGTGCCCAGATCCCCATCACCAAAAAGCAGTACAAGGAACGCAAGTCTGTTTTATTAGAGGAGCAGCCCGAGAAAAAGACCATTCTCAATTCGCTGGTGTTTGAGGTGCCAGAGGGTGCCGCCAAGGACACCTCTGCGAGCGCCCCATCCAGTGGAGCTGCAGAGGAGGAGTCCAGCAACAAGACGTTTGCATGGCAGAACCAGTTTGTCAACAAAAAGTAATGTGTATATATTTTATCCTACATGGGGCCATCATAGGGAGGCGGTTGGGCGTCGTCCATCGCCGGTAGCTGGCCGTCAGGGCACCAATAAATAGGGACTTCAGAATCTAGTCGCGCATATACCGCCTTGACAGGGTTACCCACCGTTGGCACGAGCCCCACGTCTACTCGCAAGGTGGCCTTGACTGTCACATTCGGCGAAGTCTCTGAAACAAAATGAGGGCGCAGCCGAGCCTGGTCGAGTAAGTGAGTGAGATCTGCGCTTCTATCGTCACCAGAAAAGTGTATTTGATCGTGGTTTGCGTGCTTGAGCAGGTGCACCACACGGGTGTTTACCGAGGTACTGTCCTGAGCTCTGCAGGCAACAGTGTACACGAGCGAGACCTCCAAAGCCTCGAGCTCAATTTGGGTGGATTTCTTTGTGTCGCCAGACTCTAGCTTGTACACGTGTAGGGTGGCCACTTTGGACAATGGCACATCCATAGCCGGCAGCCCAACTCCGCTGTGGCTTAGCTTGATTCGGTACGGAATCGAGTGCGAAGCAGTCGGTTGGCCCAGCACCCGCAGCGTCCAGTCTGACCACCGCTCCACAGCGGTATCGTAGAGCTGGACGTCGACCTTTTGCTGCACAAACTTCTTTTTGCTCAACAGATCGGGGTCCAAAATATGCGACGCCCGCGATCTCATATTGATCTGCCGCTTGGCCTTTACGTTGCGGCTGAAAATCCCACTGCACCGAACCTTGGCGTGCAGCGCGTAGCTGATAATTCCGTCGGGGTGGACGTCCTCGACACTTGATGGGAGCGGTGTGCCACGCCACTCGGGGCTTATTGCCCGCGAGCTACAAGTTTGGGGTACCTGGAGCACAAAGTCAATCTGGTGCTGGCCAGTGGCAAATGGGCCGCTCTCGTTTGGTTGGAACTGGACAAGCAAAAACTCAATGGTTTCCATCACCAATTCGCTATCCGAGCGCCTATCCTTGTCGTCGTTGTCGTTCCTCCGAGCCCAGGCCCTGGTGGCACAAGTGCCCACAAGCTCAACATCAATGCCATTGGCATTCACAGTGGATTCGCACGTGAGGAGCAAGTGCCCCTTTATCATTTCGCCGGGTGTGTACACCGGGCCGTGCGGATCAAGGCGGATCTCGAGCTGGGCCATGGAGAAGTCAGTGTCATCAATGCTCAGGAGCCTCTCGAGAAGTTTCGGCATCCGGTACAATTCCACCCATTTCGGGTTCAAAACTGTGCCAGTTGAGGACAAGGAGAAGATGGTCAAGGGCGTCTTTAGCCAGGTCGCCGCTAATTACGACTACATGAACGACGCAATGAGCGCGGGTGTTCACCGCCTCTGGAAGGACCATTTCATCTCGCGTCTCGACCCTGGCCGTCGTCCGGGTGGCGAGCCCCTCAGTTTTCTGGATATTGCTGGCGGAACTGGCGACATTGCCCTGCGCATCCTCGACCACGCTGCCAAGAACCACGGTGACTATGAGTCGAAAATGACCATTTCTGATATCAACCCAGAGATGTTGGCCGAGGGCGTCAAGCGGTTTGAACACACAAAGTACAACTCAAAGAGCAAGCAGGGAGAGCGCGTCGGCTTCATTGTCCAAAACGCGGAGACTCTCGAGGACATCCCCTCCAGCAGCCAGGACATGTACACCGTGAGCTTTGGTATCCGCAACTTTACCAACATTCCCAAAGCGCTCGATACCGCGTACCGCGTTCTCAAGCCCGGAGGAGTGTTTGCTTGCCTCGAGTTCTCCAAAGTCACAAACCCCGTTCTCGCCCAGGCCTACAGCACTTACTCGTTCAATGTGATCCCACTCATGGGCCAAGTTTTGGTCGGAGACTACGATAGCTACCAGTACCTGGTGGAGAGCATCCAGAGGTTCCCCTCCCAGGATGAGTTTGCCGGTCTTATTCGCAACGCCGGCTTTATCACCAACGGCAGTGGCTATGAGAATCTGACGTTTGGCGTGGCTGCTATTCACATTGGTATCAAGCCGTTTGATGCCAAGCAGGAGACTGAGCCCGAGCAGGAATCTGCTAAAAGTACATAGATATATTTACACATGCAGATGAAAATTACGTTCTACACCTCTCAAAAAATTGCTCGACAATGTGAAGATTGTGCTGCTGGAGTATAACTTGCGCCGTCATTTCGCGAGCGTTGAGTAAATGGTGGACGTAGGCCTTTGCGTACCCAGTTTTGCCCAGGATAGACATGTCGCGTTCGTACTGAGCATCATGCAGATCAATTGTCTGCGTGGGCCCGTCCATAGCCAGTCCCTTTTCGGAAAGGGAATCAATATCGCAATAAAATAAGTCAAAGTGTGGCAGCCGCTTCTCAATTTCTGCCAGGCTCAGCGGAACACCGCACACTCGAAGAGTGCCGCTCTCGAAGTGAAGATCTGGGTCTACCGAGTATATGCCGTCGGCCTGTTTTAAATAGGCAGCGTGTTGTATTTCGGATGCTACAGATGCCAGCAACATTGAGCTCTGGGGCTTGTGAGCTTTGAACGTCTCAAACCATTTCTCTGACCTCAATTCCATTTTACGAGACCTATTTTTGCCTGCAACTCCTGGCATGTTGGGAATATCATGAATTGCAACAATTAGATCGGGCTCTAGCACACTTGTATGCTTCGCAAGGAGCTCAACATTGCAGAGCTGGGTGCCCTGAAATGTGCTGATTCCCGCCACATCATTGGTGTTTGGTCTATTGAGTCCGTCCATGTGACAGCTTCTGGCTGAGGCAAGCTTGAGCTGAGCATTTATGGGTAGTGTCTTTGCTGCTTCAGACGCAAACCCGGCATGATCTATAAAGTGCTCGGTGAAAATTGCACCTACTGGTGCAGCTGTGTAGTTTTCAGGGGTCAGGTGCAATGGAGCACCTCTTTTGGTGGGCAAAATAAAGTTTGGTGTTTTAATTTCTTTACCATTCAGGCTCAAAAGGCCGCGTCCGCCAGGCACTGGCTTGAACATTACAAAGTAAAAAAAAAAAAAAGACAGAACGGCGGACTTGAGTTGAAGGAATCTTTTAAAGTCTATAAATTATGTGAAACCTGCCTCTGGGCCAGTCCACTGACCGGTTGCGCTGTTGAGCACCCCTGCCATGGTGAAGCGTCCCGTGCGGTCATTGAATATGTTGGCGAGCGCTACTCGAACATAGTAGAGGCTAGGTTCTAATGCCAAAGTGTCTGCAAACTCTGTCAAGTTGAATGAGGTCAGGTTGCCTCGGTACCTCTCGACGTCATTGATGAGCAGCGAAAACCCATTCCATTGGGGCCCAGTAGCGTTAATCTGCGCAAGCGAGGCCCAGCGGAGGATAGTGCTATTTCCAATGCTCGGCTCAAGTAGCTGTGGCCAGCCGGTGTTCTCTTCTGGCCCGCCTCTTCTGAGCTGCTCGTAGGTTTGAATGATGGAATCGAAATCCCAGCGAGCTATCCCAGCAACGAATAGCCCGGTCAACAGCCCGTTATACACAAGGCTGTAGTGGGTCTGAAAACCAGTTCCTGGCAGAAAGATCAAAGCTAGAATGTAGTGATGGATCCGCAGCGTTTGCAGATCGATGCTGCCTAGAATAAAGAGGCACGGGACTACGAGGAGATATCCCACCAGGTATTTGACCAGCTTGCCTTTACGATAAATGAGCCAAGCTTGACCTATAATGATGGCCAGTACGGCGACGGCAATTATGCCGAATGCAATCCAAGCGCCTGCTTGGCCATTAAGATCACTTACTGTGAGTCTATCAATTGGAATATAACCAAACGCATAATTCTCCACAATGCCCACAAAGAAGGGTAGTACCCAGCACAGAGCTCGCGACAGATTGAGATGCATTCCCTTGAGGGCGCCCTTTACCGCAAGCTCGTAAACTGTATACATGCAGAGAAGTAGTGGCAATAGACGTCTTGCTGCAAAAGAAATGACTTCAGCATTTAGTTCGCGCGTTCCACCATTCCAAGGGGGGTTAGAGCCAAGTATCACAGTCCAAAAGCCGATCGAGACGCTCGAGTAAACAAACAACCGGGTATTGACGCTCCAGTATCCAATAAGTACAAGAGCAATAAACGATACTGCCACTAGAGGGTTACGTTTATCGTCACAGCCTCTGATTTCCATATTGTGGGTGTCTACAAAGGAGTACCCATCCACAAACTCTGAGTCAAAGCCAAAGCTCTGAATGGAATTGTTTTTTTGTGCAATAAAGTTAGCCTGAGGTCCTGTGAATTTTAAAATACCACAGCCGCCTCGCTTGTTGCTGATGATCCCTCTGTGCATAGCAGCAGCACAAATAAAAGAGTCGGCTCGGTAGGTATTGTCCCCGCCAACTAGCATGCTCTCGTGATAGACAATGTCTGTTCCTACGGGCATTGGGGTGTAGGTCCAAGACTCTCTGATGCAATTTGCTGGGCATTTGAACCTGATCTCGTCGCCTGTTTTGTACTCGCCGATACATTTTTCGCCATTAAGTCCGCACTGGGCATTGGGTCCGGCCCAAAATCCCAGCCCCGCATCACACCGCACAAATGTGGCCGCATGTCCGTCGATTGTGGGGAAGGCAAACAGCGAGTGTGAACTCAGCAAAGCCACTATAAGAGCCCAAGTTAAAACCGGAATGACTGTGAACCCATAGCGAAGGTATTTTGGAGAGCGTTTTGCCAGCTTACGCGGAAAGTATTGCACCGACGGCGCCCATTCGGTCATTTTTGGAAAAACGTCCTCAAACCAGCTAGATCTGCTTGATTGCAGACTGTCTGCATCTTCTCGAATTTCATGATATTCGGCCATGTCGAGAGAGCAGATGCCAAGAGATGTTTGAACCGCAGTCATCTAATCTACATGCACCACCCCCGGCTATCTTCGGAGGCTATGTACTCCGCATGCAGGTGAAAAAATAAGCATTTAAAAATATGTACAAATGGGCTCTATTATGATCCAGCAGAATCAAGATGAGCAAAACTCACACGAGTCTTCGGATTCTGCTTTGAGGCGTTTTATAGAGGGGGAAGCCACCCCGCTGACCTCAACCGTCACCGGAGTCGGCATGGACGCGGGCCGACTCCTTAAATAGTAAATTCCGGTCTTGAGCCCTTGCTTCCATCCATAAAAGTGCATGGAAGTTAGCTGCGAAGTTGTCGGGCTCGCCAGAAATATGTTCATAGATTGGGACTGATCGATGAACGGCCCTCGCTCGGCACACTGATCTATGACGTTTCTCTGTTTGATCTCCCAGACTGTTTTGAACACTTGTTTCAAGTGCTCAGGAATACTCAGGCTCTGTACAGAGCCATGATTGGCCATAATTTGTTGTCGAACCTCGTGCGTCCACATGTCCAGCTTCTCGAGCTCTTGCACGAGAAATGTATTTACCAGTTGAAACTCTCCACTTAGGACTCGTCTAGAGTAGATGTTTGAGGTGACAGGCTCAAAGCACTCTGTGCAGCCCAAAATCTGCGAAGTGCTGGCGGTCGGCATGAGGGCGGTTAGCAGCGAGTTGCGCAGTCCGTGTTTTTCCACTCGCGCTTTGATAACACTCCAGTCATAGTACTGAGGAGTTACGCCCCACAGGTCAAACTGGAGCAATCCCTGTGAGGCAGGGGACCCAGGAAATGTCTCATAGTGTCCGAGCTCTTTAGCCAGATCGCAAGACTGCTCAACAGAAGCGTGGTAAATAGTCTCAAATATCCGCTTGTTTAGTGTTGCGGCCTCTGCGCTATCAAAGGCTAGGCTCAGCTTTGCATAAACATCGGCCAAACCTTGAACGCCAATGCCCATAGGTCGGTGTCGCAGATTCGAGGTTCGCGCTGACTCCAAAGGGTAGAAATTGAGATCAATTACTTTGTCCAAATTGACCGTCATTATCTTGACCACCTTGTGTAGCAGCTCAAAGTCAAACTGTGAATCCACCACAAAGCTGGGTAGGGCCACCGAAGCCAAGTTACAGACTGCAGTTTCGGCGGGGGAAGAGAATTGAATAATCTCTGTGCAGAGATTTGATGATTTGATTGTTCCCAAGTTGCGCTGGTTGCTTTTGAGGTTACAGCTATCCTTGTAAAGAATGCTGGGGTTGCCAGTCTCGATTTGCGCCACCATGATGGCCCTCCACAATACTTGTGCTGGAACAGCTGCCGTGTATCGCTCTTCATCAACATACTGTTTGTAGAGTTGCTCGAATTCAGTGCCGCATACGTCGCTCAGGCCAGGTGCTTTATCAGGGCTAAAAAGATACCAAGTCTCGTTTGCCTCTACGGTTCTCATGAACAAGTCGGGTACCCAAAGCGCCAAAAATAAGTCGCGCGCCCTGTTTTCTTCTTTACCATGATTTTTCCGCAGGTCTATAAAGTCCAGCAGGTCGGCATGCCATGGCTCTAATGTTATGCTGATGGCACCAGGGCGTTTGTTTCCCCCCTGGTCCACAAAGCGAGCCATGTTATTGAACACTCGCAGCATCGGAACGAGCCCGCCTGCGGTGCCAGACTGCTGGATAGTGGAGTTGCGGGCCCTGATGTTGGATACGTGAAGCCCGATTCCACCGCTGTGCTTTGATATGATTGCACAGTCCTTGAGGGTTTCAAAGATACCTTCAATCGAGTCCTCATCCATTGCCTTGAGGAAGCATGACGAGTACTGATGCTTGAGCGTACCAGCGTTGAACAGGGTGGGCGTAGCATGGATAAAGTAACGTTTTGACATGTGCTCATAGGTCTCTAGCGCCAGGTGCTTATCGTTGTGGATACTGAGGGCAACTCTCATTAGCATGTACTGCGGCCGCTCAATGATTGCCCCGTCTTTGCGGAGCAGATATGACTTGAGTAGAGTGGCTAGGCCAAAGTAGGTGAAATCACTATCGCGATCATGCTCAATGTACTCGTCGAATGCTGGTGCCCTTTCAGCAAGATCGCATGTGACTGCCTTTGCCTGTGCCAGAATGGCCATTGCCTCGGAGAAGCTTGCAGGGGTAGTCTTGTAGAGCTTTTTGCACTCTAGTCTGGCAGCTAGGATGGAGTAGTCGGGGTGTTGCAGAGCCATTGAAGCGGCTTGTTCCGCCAAAAGCGTCAGGACTTGAGGACCAGTGACTCCGTCATAAAATCCCGGCGTGACTCTTGATATCAAATTGGTCAGTGAGACCTTGAGCCCCTTGCCCAGCGGCAAAATGGAATTGAGCAGGCGTTGAGGCTCGAAATCCTTGCCCTCTACCCGCATGACAAACCCGGCTTAATTGGGCTCGCCATCACTTGTAAATGTGATGCAGCGCATTTTGCCCTTGTCCTTGTACTCATGAACCTTAGGGCGCTGGTGTCTCTGCCACGCAAGCATGTTAGCTCTTCAACTGGCAGCAAGCTGGACCTTGCCTATGTTACTCCCAGACTAATTGTTTGTTCAATGCCCACCAGCAGCTACTGGCGCTCGTGGTACCGCATGGGAGCAATTGAGCTGCGCGACTTTTTGGAGGCCGAGCACGACTCCAATTGGTGCATTTGGAACTTGCAGCAAGTTGGAGAGGAGGATTATGAGGATGGCTTCTTTTACGACCGGGTTATGCACCATCCCATTGAGGACCATACACCCCCGTCACTGGCTAAACTATTCGAGATTGTGCAAGAAATGAATACATTTCTGAATGAAAATGACTCAAATGTTGCAGTAGTTCATTGCAAGGCTGGCCAAGGGAGGTCTGGAACTGTGGCATGCGCGTACCTTCAGCTGCACCACGGTTTGAGTAGTGAGCAGGCAATCAACACCTTTACTAGCGCAAGAATGCGTGCTTACTTTGGCTCTGGCGTCCGCATTCCTAGCCAGGTTAGGTACTTGGGCTACATTGAGAACGCCTCTGCGGTAGCCACTGTGGGTGCCCTCACCTCAACCACGGCAAGAGTTAAGATCGGCCAGATTGTGCTCAAGCAGCCCTTCTTTGAGGACATCGGCGTAGACGTTGTGAGTTCTGTCAAGTGTCGCGCGGCCGCATCCGCTGCTGCTCATCAGTGGGATCATGTTACTCGCAAGGCCGGGGCGGCCACTTCACTAATGGCCTCGCCAGTCAAGACCCTCTATTCACCTTTGGACGTGTCAATCTCCTTTTACCGCTCGAGGTCAATCAAAGGCGTGAGCGTGCCCCAGTCAGTTGCCAAGCTCTACTTTAATGCTGCCCTTGAGTCTGCAGACTCTGTGGTCAACAAGCAGTTTGCGTGCAAGTGGGAAGACTTGGATGGTGCCAAGGGGTTTTCGATCAAGGGATTTGCACTATTTGAGAGTGTGGAAGTCCATTTCTCCCTCGACCGTGGCGACCTCGAGCACCCCTCTCCTGCCCACAGCGAGGAGACTTTCCCCTCGCCCGCCAAAGAGCCCAGCCCCACAGATGGCTCCACGCCGGGTCTCAGCGCCGAGGCCTCGTTCTAATAAATTAAGTTATAAGCTAGATACATAGCTGAGTATCCATCTCGCATCGGTCAAAACGTGCCGGCAAGCCTGGGTCCACTCCTTGTTGCTTGTGTTTGCATACATTAGCGAGTATCCTCCAATGATGTCTTTGTCGATGAAATAGGGAATGTGCAGGCTCGAGTCGGCAGCCTCGACAAACTGGCCAACCTTTTGCAGCACCTCCAAAAAGGCCAGCATCGCGGCGTCCATCTTTGACGGCATAAGAATCCGCGGGAATCCAGCATCACCGCGCGAATAGAGCTCGAGAGAGCTGGCTCTTCCTGTTGGCTGACCGTGCTCGTCTAAATCGATCTTGTCGATCCGACTCATGGACCCCAGCGGCCTGAGTCGGTACTGAGGGATTGAGATCTCCAAACGCGAAATTACAGACGCCAATAGAAGCAGTGTCTGGCCCCACGCAGCATTAATTTCGGTCCATTCGATCCGCTTCTCCTTAAGGCGCCCCAGCCTCAGGCCATTGATGGTCGCGATCTGGCCATCTGTACCAATACAAAAGACGTCATTGTACACATTGGTCCGCTGCAGTCGTTGCAGCTGCATACTTTGGTATTGTGATATAGACTGGAGGCGATTTTTCTCGGTTTCGAGCTTGAGAAACCCGAGCTCAGCGGCATTACGCTCTTTGTACACTTCTTTGTTACGATCGGCAAGCTTTGCAGCATTCTGCTCTGCAGCTTCCAGCTCTTTTTGTGCATTCTTGAACTCACTTTCAGCTTCGATCAACTTGTTCATGGCAGCCGCGTTCTCCTGTTCCAGTTTTTGGATTTTTTTGCGCAGGGCTTCAACCTCAGCACTCGGCGGCTCGGGGTCATCCTTAATTTTATTGAGAAACGAGAAATATGTGTCTCGCTCAACGCAAGTATCGTCATACTGCTGCTTGAGACCAGCACACACCGTATCGGCACAATCGCCGCACATGGGGAAGTTGATGTCAGTTTTGGTGCTCAGAAAGTCAAATAGACGGTCAAGACTGTCGTCGTCTTTTGTTTCATGATTGCTCGAGTTGTACAGAGGGTTGGGTCCAGCAATTGACTCGCTAAGAACAATAAACGAGGCGTCCTCCGCTTGGCCGCCGTAATAGGTGCCCTGCATTGCGGATAAATCCGGCTGCTCTGGCTTGAGCATATTTAATTGCGGCTGCCCAAGCCCTTGGAGTGATTTATGAGCCACTAGCGGCAGCCTGCACCTTTGGCAGATCATGCTTACACTTGTGGTGGGGGACTTTGGCATTTAACGGATGAGAGCAAGTACCGCGGCTTGAATTTGTTGGCGTGAGAGCTTATTGAGCTGCTAGATTACAACTACTTTTGCGTTTGATGTTCTCGACACTTCCGGTTTAGCCGGGCGGGTCTCAAACCACTCACAAATTGTCAGGGTTCAAGGCTTGAGGGTGCTGAACGCGCCCCGCTCATCAGTAATTGATAAAAGCAAGTGAACAACGCATAACTTTGTGCGCTATGACGATATGCAAGTTTATGTACATTTATGCAGTACCCACAAAATGCTCACTACTAGACGTGAGTTTGTTTGATTGGGCAACAATTGGAGTCAAATTGCCTTTTGGTGCGGCTAATTGACCATTAAAGCTGAAAATCAGGCATCATGTGGCGCCCGGTAGAGGTACATCGGTTACGATAGGCGACTCAGGGCCAGTCTCTTTTCTGAATTTAGACTTTCTGTGAAGAAGTACAGGTAAAATATCTGGGCGCTCCACAACTTCAACACCAGGCAGGCTCCAAATTTTGTATTTGCCTCCCTCGTATTTGCCAAAAGACTTGATGAAGACAGAGCCCAGCCCTCTGATAGCTAGACTTATTTCGCGCCCCTCAGCTTCTAGCCTTGGTATCATCTGCTGGTTCGAGTCGGTCATCGACCAACCCTCGTGAGCGGGGTGTGTGCTCCCATTCAGCTCCACAACTTTATCCAAGGTGGAGACTGCTCTAGTGACATTGGGCCCGCAGCCTCCAAACACAGCCCATACGTGTACCGCATTCCCGACGCCTTGCGGGACCTCAATTGCAACCAGCCCCCCAATGGAGACAAAATGGCCTGGCTTGGCAACTGTCGGCTCGACATTGTATCTGCCATCTTTTTTGAGCAGAGGCTTTGCAGTAATGACAGAGCGCACCAAGCCCGGTTTCAAAACGCCGTATATGCCGTTGCCCTTCTCAGCCTCTGGCCATGATGGTGTGTCTACAAGCTGCTCAGAAACCAAAGTGGCTGCCCGAGTCTTGAATGGAGTTGACCAGGTCTTTTCTGAGAGGCCTGCTAGCGCGTGGACAAGCTCTGTTTTTCCGGTCCCTGTCTTGCCCTGAAAGTACGCTCGTCTCGTTAATCGCTGGGCCAGCTCCTTGAGCCCGAACTTTTTGGCAACGCTCACAACATGCACGCGTGATGGGGCCACCCCGAGCGGTCCCAAAACACTAGAAGCATAGTCCTTTAATCTCGACAATTGATTCTTGTGATTCAATACAAGGTCGGCCCTAGTAATGACATAGTCTGTGTTTGGGGTAATTGGACCCACTGATGCTGGAAAGTCAAACGCATCAATTGTTTGCACAATTTGATGGTGACCTTTGGGAACTGAGTACTCGGCGGCGGGCTCCAAACACAGGGTGCGACCTTCTTTTGAGTCTATGCATGGACGACAATATGAGGCAAACTTTTCCAATTTACGCTGCTCTTTTGCCTTTTCTAAGATTTGCGCAGAGCTTTCAGATGTCATTTGCAGGCCTGGAGGGTAAAAGTTTAACGCCTGCTGCTGCTCGGGAGTTAGTTTGTCGTAGATTCCGGCAACCATACGTTGGTTGATACCACGAAAGCTCTGCTTTGATTTGGTGCGGGCCACCGATTGAAACCCAAATTTTTCAGGATCTTCTTTGTGAAATTTGGTTCCGCATCCTCTGCAATGAAGCTTTCTCAACCAGCGTTGCATGAGTCAGGCAATGGCGGAGTGTGCAAAACTGGAGCTGCATTTGGTTTGATTTGGTATTTCAATAAACGCGGTTGAGCACGCTGTCGTTGTCCTTATGCGCAGGGTTGCCCCAGCAGTTGGGCCATCGCCGTGCATAATTGTGGCATGCATAAAACGCATGGAATCTTGGCATTGTGGGACCATAGCTTGCTAGTACCGCGCTTATCGTTTAATTTGATGCTGTGGTGAGTTTGGCCTCGGTAGGGCAGGAACTGAGCGGATTAACAGATGATCCGGGCTGCATCCCCTAGCCCTAACCCCGCAGCCAATGAGATATATTGCGTCGCTGCAATCACCTTTGCTGATCATGACTCAAGCCAACAAGGTTATTGTGCTAAAGGCCGGATACAATCTTGCCAAAGACTCGTGGAAGCAGCTCGCTACAAAGCACAATGTCGAAATTGTGCCCGTTGAGCCCAAATCTCAGCAGGAGTACATTGACATCCTGTCCAAAAATGACGTGATTGCAATTGCAAACACAGTGCCAGGGGCAATTACCCTAGGCGGCTACACCAAAGAGGTTTACGGCGCTCTCAAGAGCGTCAAGGTCATTGCCCACCAGGGTGCTGGCTATGATTGCATTGATGCCAAGCAGCTTCACAGTCAGGGTATTGTTGTATCCAATACCCCTGACGCGGTGGCCACTTCTACTGCTGATACTGGTATCTACTTGACACTTGCTACCCTTCGCAACTTCAATGCCCTTGGTGCCAGCCTCAGACGTGGAGAATGGCTTGGTGGATTGCCCCTTGCAGAGGAAGCCGAGGGCAAGACTCTTGGTATTCTCGGATTGGGCGGGATTGGTGCTATTTACCGTGACAAGGCCAGGGCTTTGTTTGACTTTGACAAGATTCAGTACCACAACCGCAAGCAGGCCCCCAAGGACGTTGAGCAAGACTCTGTGTACGTTGACTTTGACACCCTCATCAAGACTAGCGACGTGATTTACGTGAGTGTTCCCCTCAACAACTCCACCCACCACCTAATCAGCAAGGAAGTTCTCTCCAAGGCCAAGGACGGAGTGTTTATTATCAACACTGCCCGCGGCCCTGTGATTGACGAGGAGGCCCTCGTGGCAGCGATCGAGAGCGGCAAGGTCGCTTCAGTTGGTTTGGATGTGTTTGAAAATGAACCCAAAATCCACCCAGGCCTTATCAAGAATGAAAAAACCGTTTTGCTGCCCCACGCCGGCACCCACACTATCACTGCTCGCCGCAAGATGGAGAAGCAGGTTATCAAGAACATTGATGAGTTTTTGACCTCTGGCAAGGTCGTTGATCTTGTGCCTGAATGCAAATAGAAATAATGTAGATAGACTCTTTTCTCTGGTTTGAGCGCAGCGCACTCCCCACCCCTCACCCCACCTCCGCCCCACCAATTCCCCCACCTTTACGCCGCTAAATTTATCAGCAATAAACTTCCAAAATGGTGGCGCAAGCGCAGGGATGCTGCTTTGTCAAGCCACTCCACACAAGCTCCTCCCTCTCCCCCACACCTGCGAACAGCATGAGTGAGCAAGATTCTATCATTGTGGCTATTGACCAAGGAACTACCTCTGCTCGTGCGGTGGCGTTCAACCAGTTCAGTGCCCCGGTAGCGGCCCATCAGCACGAAATCACTCAACATTCTCCAAAGCCAGGCTGGCTGGAACAGGACCCCCTTGAGATTGCAGAGGCCTGCCGCGTGTGTCTGCAAGAGGTCGCATCGCAGCTGCAACAGAAGGGCTATCACATCAGCGCAGTAAAGGGCATTGGAATCGCAAATCAGCGCGAGACCACAGTCCTATGGGACCGCCGCACTGGTAAGCCGGTGTGCAACGCGATTGTTTGGTCCGACGGGCGTACCTCGGATTTGGTGAAAGAGCTCCAAGCGCATAAAGATGCGGAAAAGGTCCGCAAAATCTGTGGTCTACACATTGATTCGTACTTTGCTGCCCCCAAGGTACGGTGGCTTCTCGATAATGACGAAGAGGTCCGCAAAGTATATGAAGAAGGCGAATTGTGCTTTGGCACAGTGGACTCTTGGATCATCCATGCATTGAGCGAAGGTAGCGCCCATGTCACCGATGTCTCTAATGCCAGCAGATCGATGCTTGTTGACCTGAAAAGCTGCACATATGACGACTTTTTGATCAAATTCTTTGGCTTTGAGAAGATGGTGCTACCAGAAATTAAGCCCAGCTCATGCATCATGGCCAACATGTCTGGCACCGTATACAATGGCATCCCCATTGGCGGCTGCATTGGCGATCAAAGCTCGGCCCTGGTCGGCCACATGGGGTTCGACGAAGGCGACGCTAAAAATACATATGGTACCGGCTGCTTCTTTCTGTACAACACCGGCAACACCCCCATCATATCCGAGCGCGGACTCCTCACAACTGTTGCGTATCAGCTACCAGACGGCAAACCAGTTTATGCGCTAGAAGGCTCAATTGCTGTCTGTGGTAGTGTTATCAAGTGGCTGCGCAACTCGCTTGGTCTCATAGAAACGTCGCACCAAGTGGGTGACCTTATAGCCTCTGTGCCAGATAACGCGGGCGTTTATTTTGTGACCGCCTTTTCGGGATTGTTTAGTCCCTACTGGCGGCCAGACGCTCGCGGAACCATCATCGGTCTCACCCTCTACAGCCACCGCGCCCACATCATTCGCGCTGCCATTGAGGCAGTGTGCTTTCAGAGCCGCGAGCTTTTGGAGATTATGGAACAGGAAACTGGCCACTCCAACGAGCCCAACCAGCGGCGCATCAGGGTCGACGGCGGTCTCACCTCCAGCGACATCATCATGCAGCTTCAGGCAGACATTATGGGCGCTCAGATCTTGCGTCCAGCCATGGGAGAATCTACCGCTCTTGGTGCCGCGTTCATGGCCGGCCTCGCTACCGGTGTCTGGTCATCACTTGAGGACATCAAGGAGAAGCAGGCCCAGTCGTCTGTGGGCAAAGTGTCACGATTCAATGCAAACACAACCACAGAGTACCGCGACAGCCAGTTTGAAATGTGGCACCGCGCCGTGGAACGCGCATCAGGATGGATTCAGTAAATATAAAAAATCTCATCTGCATAAATATATAATTTGCACTCGTACATTGCACTAGACGCTGATACCAACACCTGCGCCAATTTCTAGCTGTACTCCGTGCTCTTTCCAGGCGAAAATGCCACCGTCTACAATGTACAGTTGCTTTGCCGGCTGAGCAACTTCGTAGAGCTTTTCCGCATTGATCCGCGTGCGGCGGCCACTGCGACAGTAAAAGATCACAACATCGCTTGCCTGGAAATTGGGCTTGTAGCCATTGTTTAGGGCACTCAATGGAATGAACTGGGCATGTGGAGCAACCTCGTCCAGCTCCTCAGGCTCCCGGATATCAATGAGAAGGGCACCAGCCTCAACCAAGTCTTGCACTTGCTCGGGATCAATGTGTGTGAATTGTGCAGACATGGTTTTGGGAGGGATTGGAAAAACCTGCACGCACCTGTTTAGGCTTTTGCCGTTGTTGCATTTCCACGTGACATTGCGAAAATCCCCTGCATCTGAGAGTAGACCGGGTGAAGCATTGAAATTCAATTTGCATTGCACAAAAAGACCAGCAAGTGAGCCCTGCAGCTCGGCAGCCGCCGCCAGCAACCCGCAGAAATGACGTTGAAATATTTCCTCGGGGTGTCACGTGACGAGTCCTGCATAGACGACTGCCTCGCTTGTCGTTTGGTTTGCGACGATCTTTCAAACGCCAACTGGGATTATTGCAGCTAACCAAGATTAAAAATGGTACAGTTATAAATAAATAAATAATCACTGGTTGTTCATATAGTCACCAATGCTTTGAATGAGGTGGAAGTTGTCCTCGTTGCTGTTACCGCCCTTGAGCATGTTCAAGGCTCTATCAAGCGCTTCAGCCGACTGCTGCACGTCTTCCTCACCCTGGCGTGGAGCTGCAGAGATCATGTTTGGCATAGGGCGGGCAGGAGTAGAAGCAGTGGGCATTGAAGGCTGGTCCTTTTTGCGTTCACGCACCTTGCGCCCGCTACTTTTGCGGCTATTCAGATCGCCAGTTACATATTGAAACACAAGCGGCATCTGAATCTCGCACCGGGCAAAAAACATTTTCAGGTTGCGAGCCTTGTCCTTGAGCTGGACCTGGCTACGATCTTTGAGCACCTCCGACTCAGATCCGCCGGCGCCATACAACTCGAGAATCTGCGACCAGTATGGACCCTGCACCTTGTCTAGCCCCATCAAAAGCGCACGCTCTTCATCATGAGTCCATGCTCTCCGAGTCAAAACTGATTGGCGGGGGGGCCGCGTATTCTCCTGGCCCAAAGGTGTCATGCGCGCAGCCTCGTACAGTGCGAGTGTGTCTGCATCAGAAATTTTGCCATCCTTTTCCTTGGCACGTTTGGCCTCTTCGCCCCATTCGCGCCGGGCTGATTTCACCCGGGCACTGTGCGGCGTTGTCGATGACGGAGGCGCTTTGGGCGCTTGACCAGGCAGAGCTTGGCGAGACTGTACAGCCTGACTACCAGGACCCAAGGACTGCATAGCTGGCAAGTCTGGGAAACTGGGTGGGAATACCTGCGCCTGCGCATGCTGGGGTGTATGGTGAGGCGAGTGCTGATGCCCCTGCTGGACCCTTTGAGGAGTCTGAGGTGCCTGCTGAGGCAGATGCTGGGGCAAATGCTGAGGTCCTGGTTGAGGTCCTTGCTGTGCATGCTGGGGCACCGATTGCGGTGTCTGCTGTGGTCCCTGCTGCTGTGCATGCTCTGGTCCTTGTGGTCCCTGAGGAGTGTGCTGAGGCGCGTGTTGAGGCAGCTGCTGCAGTGCAGGTGCTGGCCCAGGCTGTGGATTTGCTGGCAACGCCTCAGCTGGCGTCGGTGCTTGACCTGGTGAGCCAGTAGAGGGGATTTGCTGGGGTTTGGGCTTGGCCCCCGGAACCTCACCTTGGTGACGCTTGCGTGATTGCAACTGCTGAGCAAGGGCCAACTCCTCCTGCTGCTGCTTTTTCTGCAGCTGAGCAGCTCTCAACTGCTGTGCAGGATGTGGCAGCAAAGAGTAGTGATGCTTTGCTAGGTACTCACTCAAATCTCTCAGGAAAAATACCCATTGATAGGTTTTAGATAGCTCAAGCTGATCAGTCTGGCCCTCAATATTTTCCTTGCGCTTGTTGCACCGTGATACAAAATCGAGCTCATTCTGGTTCAGCGTTTGGCGATCGGTGCGTGATTCCAGCAAAACTTTGCCAAAATCATCAGGAAATAATTGGCCCAGCACCTCAGAGGGAGGCATTTGTGACTGCGAGAGTGACGAGATATAAGCTTGAGTCTTTAGCTCCAAATAAACGCTTGCTTGAGGCTTGAGTAAACGCGAGTTACTCGGGACAAACACCTGCAGAAACCATCTGTCCAGGTCGTGGAACCCAATTTCCAAAACCCCAAATGCTGCTGCACTCCAGCTGGCCAAATTAGCGCGTTGAAGGGTCACTCTTTGGTCCATAAACTCTGGCGTGTAGCTCAAAAACGGGCAGTCACTGTCCAAGTACATCTTTTTTGTCTGTTCGAAAATGTCAACAATCATCCTAAAGGCGCGTCCTCTTTCGGAATCCTTTTGGGTAACAAGATTAAGCACCTCTTGGTAGTGGCCAGTGCTCAAGTATTCGAGGATTTGACACGATAACGAATCCAAGATCGGCAAGCACCGTTTCTTAACCTCGACCAAAGCAGAAAGCGTCTGTTTGGGCATGGAGCCAATTTTCCCATTGAGTTGAGCCTCAAGTTGTTGCTCGTACTCACTGCTATGAGGAGGAAAGCTCAGGCCGGGCTGTGGTGGAACGGCAAACCCAGGGAGTTGCAAGCCGGGTACATCGCCCGATTGCGCGTTTAAAGATGCCAAAGCACCTTCGAGCTGCTTCTCGAGGCTCGTCGCGTCGTCGTACTGAGGAGCGGGGCCCGAGGTTTGCGTATGCTGGTTCAGCTCGGCCACAAGGGCCTCCAGATCCAATTCAGGCTGTATCGCGGCTCGCTTATTTTGGCCGTATTGGTCTCCGTAATCTAAGGGCCGTTTAGATGCGACGGGCGTTGCGCTCGCACTAGACACCGGGTTCATTCAAATTTCTCCTGTATGAGACGAAAGGCTTCAAAAAAAATATATTATCTAATATCGGTGTGTCTGGGTCACGTGCTGTGCTATTTGTCGCAACTGCCTTGCAGCCTTGATTGAGCCAATGGACAAAATTCTGCCTATATAAATACGATTTATTTTTCCAAGAGTTCCTCGCGGTACTCTGTTTTTTTGTTGCGCAGTCTCAAAAACCCGCGTCCTAGCACAACAACGCCACCAACAATGTTGGCCATGCGGGCCAGCCATTGCAAAAAGGGCATTCGCGTGTCAATTACTTCGACATTGATGGGGTCAAAGTCGTACTCGATGAAAATGCCGGGGTGTCGTCTAGTGTGCGACGGATCATTGGTAAACTCAGCCACAGAGTACTGGGTAGTTTCCAAGGTTGTTCCCATGGCACGAATTGACGTTGGCAAAAGAGTGAGCATGTAGGTGAAGTAGTCTCCGCTACTCTTTGACTCCTTGTGCTTGTTATCCAATGGGTTCAGAATACCTGGGTGATAGGTGCCAAACGACAACTCGAGAAAGTCGTGAGTGTAGTCCATATCCGGCGGTGGTGGAAAGAACCCAGCGCCTTTGTGGGTCACCACAATACTTCCTGATACCCGGTTTGTCTTGAATTGTCCAGCAAACAGGCACCACTCCTTGCCAGCCTCATCGGTAATGGGGATCTTTTGAACTAGCTCAGAAACAAGTAGTCTATCCTCAGTAACATCTTGAAGAAAGATATCCAGCTGCTTGCAGCTCGTGCCTACTTTAAGCGCCATGTTGATATCAAACGTATCGCGAATTTGAGTGTCAACGCTGTACTCATAGTCTCCATGAGCCCCAATGAACGTTGTGGTCTCAATCCAGAGCAAAAACAAGGCCATCGCAGCCATTAGCCACTGCGTAGGCGTACCAACCCCGCTTTTCTTCTCGTAGGCCCGCTCCACTTTTGGAAACGCATCAAACGATCTCAACTCTGGCATAGTGATGATGACTGGAAACCCTTACACGAATACTGTGGTACGCAGAAAACAAACTGCCAGCATTGAATTGAGCCAAAAGCAACAGGTTAGAGCAGGGCCCCCTACGGAAAAAGCAGAAACACTACTCAAAAATTAACAAGGAGATGCAAAAAGAGAGCTCAAGACCAAAAAAGTAACGACACCAGCAGGACTCGAACCTGCGCGGGAAAATCCCAAGAGATTTCTAATCTCTCGCCTTAACCGCTCGGCCATAGTGCCAATTTTTTTTAAAGGAGAGATTTTGTGGTATCCTCATAGCCTTGCCCGAAAAAGTCAAAATTGTTGAGTAAAAGAAGCAGATTTTGTTAAAACTGTATGACTTAGGTACAATTTAGCCCTAAGCAAAATATGAATGCAATGCAAATACCTTTATAAAACGCATTTTCCAGTTAAAGTCCAAGAAAATTGTACTATCTGCCAAATATCAAAGGGGCGGGTTTTGAAGATAGAATGGCTCTTTGAGCTGAGCTCTAATATGAGCGACCTCTTGGACATAATAATCTGGTATCAAATAGCCCAAACTAATGGCTAACTGAGTTATCTGGAGTAGTTGAGCCCGTGCAAGCACGTTTTTTATACTGGCTAGAGGGCTAGACATGATCCAGCACACTAAGATCTGCCATGGCAAGCGGCCATGTAGGCAGCAAAATGAGCTTAAGCTACATTTTAGGCGGAGAATTGCTTTTCCTCTTGTTCCTCCTTGCCGCCATTACACCCTAGCTATTCGGGTGGGGATCACGCGGGAGAGCATGCCATGCTTCTCGACATTTAGCTATGTTTTACCACTCAAATTCAAGCGGTATTATTCTGTGCCTTCCGCCACTGCATTGGTGTCAATCAAGTGAGACATGCTATCTTAGCAATATTTTCGAAAATAGAGAATCCCCCCCCCCCCATGCAGCGACAGAGTCAACTTCAAGACTCAGTAGCTCACAATTATGAATTTGCCTCAGAAATTCTGGCGTGGCTCACGAGGGTACTAATTTGCTAAAGTCTGTTTGGAGTACATTTATGCGCTCGAATGCATGTCCCACATAAAGTCCAAAAGTTAATTGGTACTATACCAAAATCGCTGATCCGACAAACATTGTGGATTCATGTTCAAGCCACATAAGTTCAAGTTGATCTCACAGGCAGTCAGTGCACTAGCCTGGCTTGACTAGCTTGACGGAGTGCATGCACATGCACCTACTATGCGTATAATAATGTGTGAAACTGCGAATGAGTTAATTGCTGCGCATACCGCAACTGAAACCTCCCTCTATTTAGGCCAATAGTCCCCGTTAATTGGAATTCATTCAATGACTGCAAATTACGACAGACCCATTGACCCAAGTGCGAACGCAAACATCGCTAATGGTGAGGGCGAAATTCGTGAAAAGCGTACACTTCGTCACAATCCACCACCCAAGCAGTTCAAGCCATCTTTTCTAAACGAACTCCTTCGCGCATTTTTGGGCGAGCTTTGTGGCACCTTTATGTTTTTGTGGACGGCATATATCATTGCGCAGGCCGCTAACCATGACTATATTGCTGCCGTATCCAAAGCGTCCATCACCTATCCAGATACTCTATCTGCTGCCATGGTTCTTGTGATTGCCCTCGGCTTTGGCTTCAGTGTTTCCGTCGCCATTACAGTATTTGGCCCTATCTCTGGTGGTAACTTGAATCCTGCAGTGACCCTCACCCTAATGCTCGCTCGGGAACTCAATCCTTTGACCGGTGCCGTCATGTGGATCGCTCAAATCCTTGCCGCAATGGCAGCCGCTGGGGCTGTTGACGCCATGACCCCTGGAAAAATTCTGTTTGCCAACAGTCTTGGGCTTGAGACTTCCAAGACACGAGGCCTTTTCATCGAGGCCTTTGGCACTGCCCTGTTGTGCACTACTGTTTTGTTCACAGCTGTAGAGCAGTCGGCCTTGCCAGTACATTTGAACTCTATCGCTATTGGTATCTCCTTGTTTATGGCGCATCTAGTCTGCATTCCTTTTACTGGCGCCGGAGTCAACCCTGCCAGGTCTTTTGGCCCCTGCGTGGCAGGAAGATCCTTCCCCAACTATCACTGGATTTACTGGGTTGGACCAGTTATTGGTGGTGCGTTCAGCTCTCTGCTATATTTGGGCTTTAAGCTACTCACCCGCAAAAACACCCCTGTCAAGCAGGAAGCCGACTTTTTTAATAACGCTTAAAAGCAGACTCTTCGTAATTTCAACTCACTCGTGGCTTTTTCTCAGCCCCTACTTCAAAAAATTATGTTCTTACTCCTCCGTACATAGTCAATGCCTCTTGACAGTAGCTCTCAACTCTCACAAGCCTGGTTGGGGGTGATGCACAAAAAGCACGAGTGAGAGGCACCAAGTACAAAACATCAAAATGTGTCCTCTATGTTCCTGAAGTAGTACTCAAGGGGGCTTTTGAGACCCCGAAACCTGTTGAGAGCTTTTTGTGTAGGGCTACACCTGCCTGCTCTTGTGCCTGCGGCCCCGCTCACTACAGTATGAGTACTAGCGTTAAATCGTAAAATCACTATAAATAAATACTAAAGCCTCAGTGCTCTGCTAATGAGAGCGCTCAAAGGCGTGTCTTTTAGGAGCGGCGCCAAGAGCTCAAGCCGAGCACGGTCACCCTCGATCATGCACTGCATCGCAGCAGCACAAGTCTCTTGCAGGCTATTTGGCGGGGGAGTTCTGCTGCGGTTGTTGACATCTCCCCATAAATACAGTCTCGCCAAGTCCTGTACAGGCGCGTCCACTTCGAGTCGAAGCAGCTTATTTGTGCCAAATACAGCTGCGTGCAGCTTGTCAAGAATTGCAACAATAAAGTACAGTCGGCGCGCCATGGGAGTATCTGGAGAAAGGGCCATGGCGTTTGCCGCTGCTGCGCCAAGCCAAGTGGGCTCGGTACTGTTGCAATATACAAAAATTAGCGCCATCAGTTGAGTTATACGTGCCGGCCCATAAGCAGGTTCGATCAAAACGCTCGTAGCAGTGCCATTTATAGCTGTCACTAGGCAATGGTTGTTGCTAGATTCAAGAAGTAATGCGCCAAGCTCGGCTGCAGTGTCGGGTAAAACCGGGAGCAGAGGGTGCCAGTGCGCATAGTAGTAGTTCAGGGCTGTAGGGCTCACTTCAGGACCATTAAACCCAACTGGCACAATAACCGGCGATGTTACCATCGGAGCAGGCAGGCTCGGCCTCCTGTATGGGTGGTATGCAGCGGGTGGCGATGACGCCAGTGGAGGGGAAACGGGCCCTCTCAATTTGGTCTGAGGGCTCCAGTTCAGTAGAGCATTGATTCCCGGCAGTAGATACTTGGAACTTGGCGGCGCCACGTCACTTTGGCTACGTTGCCTTTTTGAAGGGCCCCGCTTTAGCTGGACCCTAGAGAATGTACACATAGTACCAAGCCGCTGGCAGCTCGAGCAAAGAGTGGAGTCTCCAATATCGCATCTGATTTTCTTTCTTCGGCACTCATCACAGGCGCGAGAGGCCTTTGTGCGTTTGCCTATTTCCGTGGGCGATGTACCTAGATCGGGCACTACACAGGCAGACATTGTCGTGGATTTTTTCTTTTTTTACCAGACTGTGATCGCTCAACCCAGGCCGGGGCTTCGGGGGTTATAAACAATTGTTGCGGCGGAAGATCCTGCACGCAGGCTGCATATTATTGCGGGAGGAAAAAACGAGTGGGGTGCATAACGCTCATGCACCTCCTTATCGAGAGCATAAACCGCAGCAATTTTTTGCGATTCCCGCTATTTATATTTTAAAATTTCGTAGTTTGTGCTGCATTCCAGCGCCGAGCGCCTGCGAGGGGGATTTGCCTTTTACCCCACATAAACATACAGGGTTAGGTGAGACTATGTAATGCTGCATGCTAGTGAATTACGGCGTTGGTGTGGCGTCGTCATGTGTGGGGTAACCTACTTTTTCCGAAGTGCCTGCAGGTGCATGTGAGTCGGGAGCATCCGGCATGTCAATCTCATCTTCTGGAGTGGGGGTACGTGGGCTAGGCTCCAGCTCTTCATCCTCCTGTGTATCGTTCTTCAGACTTTCCATAGTCAAATAAAAATTCCGGTTCCGTGGCTCCTCGGGTAATGCCCAGAACCCACCGAGCTTTGACCAAAATAGCTGCTGGCGCAGCCGCACACACTCCACCCACGCCGCTTGCTGAGTGGTCGCAGTGTCGAGCTTGCGGAGGCCACTAAAAATAGACCTAAGGAAATTGACGTATTCACAGGCAAATCGCACTCTAATAATACACTCGTTACCCACAGGGTAGCTCTGCTGATCCTTTGGCACTTTGAGAATATGCAGCCGTGCATGCTGAGGTTCCGCACTCGCATTGCCACACAGGCAGCATGGATTTGATGGCCGAGTTGCCCAGATAAACTCGCGATTATTGATTGGCTCAATCGAGACAGAGCCTTCGTAAACTGCTGCAATAAATGCTCGCTTTTCAAGCCAGTTCATGTGGGGAAGCCCCCCCAGCACCAGCACGGGCTCCACCTCTTGAGCCAGCGTTTGCGCAGCGAACCGCCAGCTAGTTATGGTCTTTTTCTGGAACGCCCACTGATCGTCGACCTGAGGTGCAACTTTCACCTTCAAAAACGCCGCACGGTCGGGCCCATCCTTTCGAAGCAACGGCTCCACAGGTGAGGTCCACTGCGCAAATTCCAAAGCCTGTTCAAGCTTAGAACCATCACTGATATCAGCAAATATCGGCTTTACTTGCGGTTTACTGCTGTTTGAGACGTCAAGTGCCTCAATCATTTGCTTCAGCACATCAAGCTGCTCCTTCTGGCCCTCGATAAGAATATCGCGTTCGATTATTTGGCTGTTAAGTGACTCGTTTTTCCGCGAGAATTGAGCAACTTGGCGGTTGGCGTCGCCAACTTGTTTGTTTGCTTCCTCCATTACGCGCGAGCTAAAGTCTGCAAGTTCCAGCTCAAGTTCCTCGATACGAGCCCTCGCCGCCCTCAGTTCGGCACGCGTCGCAGCAATCGAAGCCGCATTTGAAGGTGGAGGAGTGCCGGGAGCTGAGACTGGCGCCGACTGACTCTCCATAGATTATTAGATAAATCGATTCAAGTCGGTCGCCAGCTAATGCAGCCAAGTTAGAAAAAGAGACTCTGAACGCAAGCCTACGCACGCTTTAAATCGGCCGGGCTTTATCATGGTCTTGAGCTCAACACGCAAAAATGCTACAGCTCACCAATGAAAAATGTGCGTCATTCAACACTTGAATCAATGCTCGGAGCAAGCAACTGGATGATTTCACACGTAGAATATGTGTGATATGGTCGCTATAAGGCCTTGAGGCTTTAAACTCTCTCTGTACTTACGGCGTGTGCTTCTCGCTTAGCTCTGCTGAAATTACTTCAATTAGCAATTTTAGCTCGAGGCACGGGCTGTATGTGCCCAAAAATCTATGATTCGAGTACTTTAACGGCCATTGTAGAGTAGTTTCGGTTATTTTTTTCATCAGGTTTGTGCACTGTATATGGTTATTCACACGCACAGGCTCGAGGCTAAAACTGAATATTGGGTGCACTGAGCTAGAACTTCTCACCTGCCTGGCCAAAAAAATTCCCAATCCCTACAATCTACTTAAAACCGTTGCAGAAAAAAAATTATGTCATGTCTTCCATTTACAAAACTCTCACAGACCAAAAGTCGGAAAAAAAGGTGTCCAAGCAGTACATCAACCGCCAAAGAGTGCTTTTGATCACCTCCAGAGGTGTCACTTTCCGCCATCGTCACCTTGTCTCTGATCTTTTCCAGCTGATGCCCCATGCTCGTAAAGAGCCCAAGTACGACCAAAAGTCCAACTTGCGTGGTCTCACTGAGATTGCTGAGCTGCACAACTGTAACAACATCGTCTACTTTGAAGCTCGCAAGCACCAGGATCTTTACATGTGGATTTCAAAGGCTCCCAATGGGCCCACCGTAAAATTTCATGTGCAGAATATTCACACCATGGACGAGCTCAACTTTACCGGTAACTGCCTGCGCGGCTCTCGTCCTGTGCTGAGCTTTGATGCCTCTTTTGGTGATGCCCCTCACACCCAGCTCCTCAAGGAGCTGTTTACTCAAATGTTTGGTGTACCCCCTCACGCTCGCAAGTCAAAGCCCTTTGTTGACCACGTCATGACATTTAGCATTGTTGACGACAAGGTCTGGATTCGCAATTACGAAATTAAGGAAGAGAGCGACAAGCCTACCTCACAGTCGGAGCTCTCACTCATTGAAATTGGCCCTCGTATTGTTCTGACTCCTATTTCTATCTTGGAGGGCTCATTCAGGGGTGCACCTATTTATGAAAACAAGCAGTACGTCTCGCCCAACTTTGTTCGTGCGCAGAAGCGGGCTAAAGATGCCGCTGCTGCTCAAAAGCGTAGCGAGGCTGCCGCAGCACGCCAGATCCGCAAACGCGAAAACGTTATCAAGGAAGACCCCTTGTCTAAGAATGCATTGTTTAAATAATTACAGAGATTTTAATAGAATCAAATCAGATCAGCAAACACAGGCCCCAAATCCCTGCGAGGAGCGTGTGTGCCCCATTCGCTGAAGAGCTTTCGCTGGTGCTCCCTGATACTTTAACTTCAGATGAATCGCTGTCGTGGTCTTCACTGGCACCGGTACTCGGGGAGACAGAGCCCTGTGGAGGCCCAGGAACATTCACACTAGTCATTGAAAAGTCAGAGCAGAATCCCTCCAGATTTGAATTTATGAGAGCATTGAAACTCCACGCAGAGCTGAGGATTGCAGCCGCCTCGTAAAGCGACGCCACCTCTGTCCAGCTTGCTAGTTGCGAGCAGCCATATCCAGGCAGGGTCGCCACATCAGAGACGATGTTCAAAGCCCCGTTGGCCAGATTAGGCAACTGGTTTGCAAGAGGGCCTTCAACTACCTCAGAGTAGTAGCTGAGGGATAGAAAAAGGTCACTGAGCGAATCGAGGGCATCACCCAGTACGCCCTGATCAATATGAGGAGCGTTCTGAGAGCTTCTGAGCATTGCGTCTAGCGTCAGTAGTAAACTCGTGAGCCCTTGTGCGTTCTGGTACCGTGAATCACTAGCTGCTATGCTTGTGGTAGATGAGTATGATGAAAATTGCGATTGAAGGGAAGCTGCCGAGCTATCTATGTTTGTCAAATACGACGAGACAGCTAGATCAACTGCATTTGTATCATTTTGCGCCTTCACGCCCGAAAATGCCAACAAAAACAAAAACATGCAATTAAGGGTAAGGCTCGGGAAATTTATGTAACTAACCGAAGGCCGTTTGTTGGCTGCTATTGCGATGAACCTCGTCTGATATAAAGTCTCTCTGTACTGTTCTTAAAATTGGAAAATTTTGTTGATAGCAACAATCTGGCTAAAAATTAACCCATCCGACGCGACTATCCCACGCGACTATCCGACGCGTCACTTCAGGGTAAGGGCGTTCCCAAATGGGTAATGTAATTACTTTTCATCATCCCCTTTGACCTACGTTTGAACTTCAATGAATGCTCAAGGCGATGCTTCCCATGATGAGCGCATGCGAAAGTTTTTGGAGTTTCTGGACACCACTCATCGCCAGGTAAACTACAAAAAGGAGCTCAGCGATATGCTAGCCAAAAATAAAACGAGGCTCATCGTATCCTTGGATGAGCTACGCGAATTTGACCGTGAGCTATGGCGTGGAGTTCTCGATAGTCCCAGTGAATACATGCCCGCTATGCTGGATGGGCTCAAGGAGACAGCCATGGCCATTAGAGACCCTTCCGTGCACACCTTTGATGAGGGGACTCAGTTCTTTCTTGGCTTCAAGGGAACGTTTGGAGGCCATTTGGTGAATCCCCGTACTATTGATGCCGCCTACCTTGGCAAGATTGTCTGCGTCGAGGGCATTGTCACCCGCTGCACAATCGTTCGTCCTAAAATTAGTCGGAGCGTCCACTACAACGACCAGGCAAATGTGTTCACCTACAAAGACTATCGCGATAATGCTACGAGCTTTGATCCCATGCCTGCCTCTAGCGCCTACCCCACTGAAGATGGTAACGGCAATCCTCTCGTGATGGAGTATGGTCTCTCCACTTATCGTGATCATCAAACCATTAGTCTACAAGAAATGCCTGAGAGAGCTCCTGCTGGCCAGCTGCCTCGAGGCATTGACATTATCATGGACGATGACCTCGTGGATCAAGTCAAGCCTGGTGATCGCGTGCAGCTTGTTGGTATTTATAAATCGATTGGTTCTGGTGCTGCGCAAAAGAGTACCTTCCGCAACCTTATGGTCGGTCTCAACGTTGTACAGCTAGGAAGTCATGATGGCCAGTCGGCCCAGCTGAACATCACGGTCGACGATATTAGGAAGTTCGAGAGGCAGGCCGCCCGTCCAGACATCTTTGAGCTTCTATCTCGCTCCTTGGCGCCATCTATCTATGGCTTTGAGTGGATCAAAAAGGCCGTTCTCTTGATGATGCTCGGCGGTGTCGAAAAGAATTTGCCCAATGGTACCCATATTCGTGGTGATATTAATTTATTGATGGTTGGTGACCCCAGTACTGCCAAATCTCAAATGCTTCGTTTTGTTCTAAACACTGCGCCGCTAGCTGTGGCTACCACTGGTCGTGGCTCCACAGGTGTTGGTCTGACCGCTGCCGTTGTAACAGATCAAGACACCGGTGAGCGTCGCTTGACTGCTGGTGCTATGGTTATGGCTGATCGTGGTATTGTGTGTATCGATGAGTTTGACAAAATGAACGAGGTTGATCGCGTGGCTATCCACGAAGTCATGGAACAGCAAACCGTCACAGTTGCAAAGGCCGGTATCCACACATCCCTCAATGCACGTTGTAGTGTCATTGCAGCTGCAAACCCTATTTATGGCCGCTATGATCCTCATCGTGACCCAGCAAAAAATATTGCGCTTCCTGACTCGCTACTATCACGTTTTGACTTACTTTTCGTGGTTACTGACGACATTATTGATACTCAGGATCGTCGCATCAGCGCTCATGTTCTGAAGATGCACCAGTACATTCCAGAGGGTACCGCAGAGGGTGTTCCCCAGCGCGAAAACCAGTTTAGTAGCCTGAGTGTAGGCGAAGATCCCGATGAAGACGCTGATGTGGAGACTGAAGAGTTTGAAAAGTATAATCCTGCTTTGCATGCCGGCATTCAGCGCACCGCTGAGGGTACCCCCGATATTCTAACAATCGGCTTTTTGAAAAAGTATGTTCACTACTGCAAGCAAATGTTCAGGCCAACATTGAGTGAGGCAGCTACAGAGCACATCACTGAGGTCTACACTACTCTGCGCAATGAGTCGCCAAATGATGGCCAGCGCCGCACCACGCCAATCACTGCCCGTACCCTGGAGACTCTGATTCGTATCAGCACAGCACATGCAAAACTCAGATTGTCAAGAACTGTTGAAAGGCAGGATGCACAAGTTGCCGAGCAGATTCTCAGATATGCTCTGTTTCGCACGGTGTTGCGCCCTGGACGTAACAACAAGAAGCAGCGCCGGGATGTTGACAATCTGGGGTCCGATGCTGAATCTGAGGATGAAGATGCAGACAACACCCTACACCGATCGGAGCCCGAAGCTGCCTTTAGCGACTCCGACAATGAGAACGACAATGTCCCGCTAATGTCGGATTCTGAGGATGAGAATGGTGATGGGCAGGATAACATGATTGATGAAGAAGCACCCGTTGCTTCAAGATTGGAGTCGCGAGCTGACCGCGCACAGAGGCGACGCGGCGATGGCAGTGCTCTCTCCACAGATCGCATGCGCCAATTTAGAATACAGCTTGGCCGCTTTTTGCCAAGCGATGATACTGGACTCGAAGCCATATCGCTTGGAGATGTTTTAGCGGGCTTTGAGCGCGATCATAGACAAGATGAGAACGGCTTTTCTCTTGAGGAGGTCAACATCGGTCTTGAGCAGCTACAAGCCGAAAGCAAGATCCAGGTTGTTGACGGCAAAATCTATCGTATTTAATAAATAGCCTTAATGTGTCTTTGCACCTGCCACTGTCTATCCATCGAGCCCGCGCCTAAAGTTGAGCCAAGCTCAAAGGACAGCGAGCGAAGCGCGAGCTCACAGCGCTTTTGAGATGTGCTGCCTCTTCAAGGCTGCCAAGCTAGCAGTTTTCTTCATTGCCAATTAAAGTACCCATTTGTGCGCATATAGATGTCCCTCAAATCAGGGCACACCAAATGCGCGCACAGCACAGCAGTAGCTCAATTATCATCAATATATATCATAAATCATTAAAATTCCTCGTCAAGTGCAAAGCCCTTGTCTTCACGTTTACCGCCAGACATGACACCAGCCTTTTGGTAGTCAGAGACGCGCTTCTCAAAGAAGTTGGTCTTGCCAGCAAGCGAAATGTTCTCCATAAAGTCAAAAGGGTTTGTAGCGTTGTAAACCTTCTTGTTTCCGAGCGACAAAAGCAATCTGTCGGCCACAAACTCAATGTACTGGCACATTAGCTTGGAGTTCATACCAAGAAGAGAGCAGGGGAGAGCATCTGTGAGGAACTCCTTTTCAATGCCAACAGCCTCAGTGATAATGCGCTCGACAGTTGCGGCGCTAGGGCGGTGCTCAAGGTGGGAGAACAGCAGACAGGCAAAATCGGTGTGCATGCCCTCATCGCGCGAGATGAGTTCATTGGAGAACGTGAGGCCAGGCATCAGGCCACGCTTCTTGAGCCAGAAAATAGAGGCAAAGGATCCAGAGAAAAAGATACCCTCGACAGCAGCAAAGGCAACCAGACGCTCACCAAAGGTGCTCATATCGTCGCTGATCCACTTGAGAGCCCACTGTGCCTTCTTGGCGATGCAAGGAATGGTCTCAATAGCATTGAAGAGCAAATCGGCCTCCTGAGGGTCCTTGATGTAAGTGTCAATGAGCAAAGAATAGGTCTCAGAGTGGATATTCTCCATCATAATCTGGAAGCCGTAAAAGCACTTAGCCTCGGGAATCTGTACCTCGCCAGAGAAGCGCTCGACGAGATTCTCGTTGACAATACCATCGGAAGCAGCAAAAAATGCCAAAACACGGGAGATGAAGAAGCGCTCGTCATCGTTCATGCGCTTTTCCCAGTCATGGGTATCTTTACCAAGATCAATCTCCTCGGCAGTCCAGAATGAAGCCTCTGCCTTCTTGTAGGCTTGCCAGATCTCGTTGTACTGGATGGGGAAAAGAACAAAGCGGCGGGTGTTTTCACGCAAGATGGGCTCCTCTTTCTCAAGCGCGAGCAAGCGATGGCGCTCTTCAATATGTTCTTTATCAAGGCCGCGAGCAAGAGCCGCGTCCACAGCACTGATCTTGGCACCCTCACCGGCAGAAGCGGGTGAGACAGCAGCAGTCTGAGTCTTGAGCTCGTGACGCTTGCTCAGCTCTTTCTCCAGTGCAAAGTCGTCAATCTCGCCCAGATCGAGGTTCATAATCTCTTTGGCAGTCGTCTTGCTGGGGGTTTGAAGCATGTTGGTGAGACGCGTCGCGAGGTCAGCCTTAAGTAGTTTTCGCGATGACAAATTTACGTGCATACGCGTTGCTAGGCTACAAATTACCACGAATTGGCCAAAGTTTTGAATATTTTCTGATTTTCAATCGCCTGTTTAACTCGAGAATTCAATCGCAATTACAGAAATTAGTCAACTGACGCGCAGCAGATCGCCTTGTCCTAATGCTCCGAGGCTAATATGCATAGTTTGAGCAAACTAAATCCAGATAGTCGGGGTTTGTGCGAAAAATACACGTCTAGACATAGTTCAGCGAGCCATCCGACGCGTCGCGACAACGCGTAATTAAGATAAAACCTCATGCATGTCGGGGTCGTCCAGGTAACGCGTGCCGTTTCGAGTATCACATTGCTGGATCAATCTCTCACTACAATGTCTTTGCCCCAACCACAAAACAAATTTTGTGGTATTCGCGACCTCGTGAATTGCACCAGCCTCATATGCACCACGTTATGCACACCAGCCAGTCCAAAGTACCAATAGATTGACTTGAAGTGGCCGAATTAAACTAACCGCTGTATATTTCTTGTTGATATCTCTTCAAATTTGAATTTTAATCGGTGTGTTTTCATTATCGCCACATTTGCACTTATACATGCAAACAATGGTTTGTAGCAAAATCGAAAAATAATTGAGATAGTGCGCGGGCTCGCGGGCTACGCCACTAGTTTTCAGTCACGGGATGCAAACACAGCATAGTCGAAGGAATGCAAATACATATAAATTACTTTGACTAGTCCATAGCAGCTCTGGTCGTTGCCAGCGCTGATGTACGGATATATTCTGGGAGTATCGCAGAGTTTTGAAGCAACTCAAGACTAGGCATAAAAAAATTGTGAGGGGCACTATTATTCTCGACGATGGTTTGTATGAGCTGAAGGACTAGTCTGATCAAAGCTCCATGAGACTGATGTTTCTGGCAATAAGCAAAGACAGCATTATTGATTCTGGACTGATGCTTGCTGGTCCACATTGGGTGCCCAATTGCAGCGAGCGAAATGAGATGCACTAGACTTGGTTGATCAATTGATTGATTTTCAAAGGCGCCACAGATATCATCAAAAATATGCTCAAAATCCTTGTCAGAGGGCACCACAGAGGTTGGGAATTGCGGCAAGCCCAGCCAAAATCCCTCGGTCAAACCAGTGACACTTGTGAGACCCCATGAGGCCAGTTTCTTGACAGTATCATGTTGCTCAACGCCGTCGACGATGTAGGCACCACAAACAGTTTCTTGGTGCTGCTGCAAGAGCTGCAATGTGGGATTGATCAACAGCGAGACGGACTGTGAGATCCCCAAATTGAGGCCCTGCAGCGAGCGCCAATAGTCGAAGGGAGATCGAGGGAATTTCAAACAAGCAGACAGTTCCTGGTGTGATGTAGTGCATAGATCATGACCATACCCCTCAAGAGCGCGTACCACGTTTGGGTCAAGAGCAGGGCTCAGTGCTACGCCAATCTTGCCACGGTGAAGCAATGCGCTCAAATTTTCCAGCTGGCAGCCGGGGCTACTACGCTCAGGGTACGGAAGGATCAGTTCGTCACCAGCGCGATACTTTTTAGCCAATGCAATGAACTGGTTACGGCTAAAGTTTTTCACAGTCATCGCATCGCAGTTACAAGTCTGTTTGCAGGTGAGTAAATTCATATCTATCTATTCATAAAGGCATCATTTCATCTGCAAGCGGTCTTGTTTACCCTTGCGCACGTTGCTCAGAGCACTTGCAACTTCCTCCTGAGTGGCATTGTGAGCCACGCTAACTTGATTAAAGGGGTTATCAGGGTGCTTTTGAAACTCCTTAAAGATAAGTTCCTTGTATTGGTTGAGCCTCAGACCACGGTGCTCCTCTTTGAGCTCAGGCAGGCGAGCTTCTTCGTAGGCCTTTAAAGCAGCCTTGAAGCGGCGCTCGGGGTGGCGTTCCGCTTTCTCACTGGACTTTCCAGTGGTGAGTTCGAGAGCAGAGATGGCGTCGTCAATGTTTGTGGCTTGGAAAGACTCAAGGGCACCATCGATGCCACTACCCTTTTTGGCAGCATTCTTGTTCTTTTTCTGGACTTTTTTGCCAGCAGCATGAGCAGCGGACTCTTCCTCATTGACTTGAGCGTCCCGCTCGGCCTTTAAACGCCTTGCTTCCTCTTGCTTTGCGGCCTGCTCCTCCTTCTTGTTGTTCTTCTTTTTGGCACCATCATCCCATTTGGCGTCTTCCGCAGCAGCAGCAGCAGACTCGGCAGCTTCTTGTTGGCGGGCAGCGGCAGCAGCCTTTTTGGACACTCCTCCTTTTCCTCCCATTACTATGCGTAAGGTTGACTAGTCGACCTTCACGATTGGGAGTTTCTAAACATGTCCACATTCAGCTTGAAGGACTACAATGCGGAAAATTACAAGAGCCTGCGGCCAAATTACCCTGAGAGTTTCTTTAAACTCCTCAAAGATTGGGTTCCGCTCGAGACGGCGGTGGATATCGGATGCGGCCCGGGTACGGCCAGCATGCAGCTCGCAAAGTACTACAATGTCACAGCGATTGACCCGTCGGAGAGAATGATTGAGACAGCAAACAAGGAGGTAGCAACTACAAATCTGGAATTTAAGCGGGGAACAGACGCCGATCTGACTCGACTATTCAAGCCGTCTAGTGTAGGGCTGATCCTTGCTGCTCAAAGCGCTCATTGGTTTGATTTGCCAAAGTTTTGGGACCAGGCACACCAAGTGTTGCAGGATAATGGTGGTGTCGCGCTGATTGGCTACTCGGACCCTCATGTTGTCGAGTACCCACACATGCAGCCGATGCTGCTTGAGTTTAGCTATGGCAACTCCCAATTGGGCCCATTTTGGGATAACGGTCGTCAGACACTAGCCAATCTCTACCGTGGCATTCAGGTTCCCTCGGGCTTTGAGTTAGCAAAGCTTGATCCGCTAGAGGGCAATGCTCCAGACTATCCGGAACATGCCTTGACAATTGAGCGTAACACCACTGTGAATAGGGTGCTACAATACCTCACCACCTACTCGAGCTACCACAATTGGAAGGCCGCCAACCCCAACCAGGAAGACATCGTGCAGCAGTTTGCTAAACACTTGCAGGCCAATAACGTTGATCTTGATCGCAAAGTGACAGTGCGCTGGAATACTGCGCTTTTAATGGCCAAAAAACTGGCAACACGTAGGTGAGTTCCTATCTCCGATATCGGAGCGATAGCGGAGCGGTATCGGATGCATTCCTTCATGCACGCTCCAGCATATAGTAATATAAAAGTTGAGTCGAGATGCTGCGCTCTCACCATGGCCACCTACCAGAACAATTCATACTCTAGCTCTGACTATGCGAGCTTTCGCCCCACTTACCCCGAAGAGTTCTTTGAGTACCTCGCCAAATGGGCCCCAGGAACTAAATTATGTGTGGACGTGGGTTGCGGACCCGGTACTGCAACCAATCTAATTGCAAAGTACTTGCCTGGCCGTACTGTAGGAATTGACCCTTCAAACACGATGATTGAGACTGCAAAGAGCAAGTACCCTGATGTGGACTTCATTGTAGGCTCTGATACTGATCTTGTCAAACTATTCGAGCCAGAAAGCGTGGATCTAATTACTGTTGCTGAAGCAGCACATTGGTTTACTTATCCTGACTTTTTAGATCAAGTCGTGAAAGTCTTGCGGCCAGGGGGGAAGCTTGCAATTTGGGGCTATGTTGACCCGGCCTCTTCGCAATACCCAGTTGTGCGTGACAACCTTCGCTATATGTCTTACAGTCCTGAAGCGTTTGGTCCGCATTGGGATCCTGGTCGCCAGCTACTGACCGACTCTTACCGCGACATCAAGTTCCCCCAAAGTTTGAACGTGGAGCTCAGGGACATTGTACCTGGAAATGCGCCTGATTACAATCAAAAGCCTCTTCAAATTGTCAAACGAGGTACTGCTGCGCAGTTTGTCTCCTTTTTGCGCACCTACTCCAGCTACTTTAATTGGCGTGCCGCTAACCCGGACGCCAAGGATTTGATCGACGACTATGTTGACAAGCTAGAGGCCGAGGGTATTACTGCTGATACAGAGTTGAATCTCCAATGGGACACTACACTCATTTTAGCACACAAGGTATAATATCTAGTCCATAGCATTTAGAGCTCTGCTAAGACGCAGTCCATCGACGAGTTTAACAATAACGAGAATCGCAGCAAAAGCTAGCGGGACCAGGAAATTCCAGTTCTGTGTAGGAACAGGCACTGTGGTCACCACAAGCTGATCATCAAAGCGATAAGTTGTCCAGTTGACTGGGGCTGGTTTGAGGTAGGTGAGCATGTGTTGAGATGTGGCGGTGAGCACGACGTCGATGTAGCACTGCCACTGCGAAAAACAAAGGACTTATATTCAAGTCATGAATACGAATTAACAGCTTTGGGCGATGCCTTTAGTACTGGTCGTAATCTGGTTGAGGCCACTGTAAATGCACTGGCTCCACATCACGCACTGCCATCACATTTTCGTTTCCTGACCTTGGTAGAGTCACGTACGGGTCGACATCATTGTCGTATGGGTAGTTGTTGAGCACTGGGTGGTCAAGGGGCGCTATGAGCCTGCCAGCGGTCACATCTTCAGCCTTGTAGTATGAAATGATGCGAAAGCGACGCTCACCATACTGGCCCATAAATGTCTTTTTGACCAGTCCATCTTCAACAAAATTGTAAGCGTCTATAAGACTGCCATAGAGACTCAATTCAATGTTATGGGGGTCGTAGTGGACTCGATTTGGATTGAGCTTGTATACAGGCGATGCGGCAGCGCTTCGAGTCTGATGTTGACGCCTTTTTATTTTAGATCCGCCATTCACCTCTTTGTAAATCATAAAATTACCTAGTGATCTTGAAGGAGACCACCGTTTGCCATCAGTCCAGCGGTGTAATTCAATGCTCTCTTCTAGGATAAACACTGATCCAGATGTGATAAGATCGCGTTTGTTACTAGTTAGTCGCTCGCGATGGATATTTATGACACCGCGTACGGCCAGCTGAAGGAGGCGAAGCGCATCGCTTGTTTCAGGAATGTACCCAAAATAGTCTCCGCCATGCCTGAATGTGCGATCCATAGAAAATGTCTGAGAGTGTTTGAGAAGGTCTCTATTTCTACAGTCAGATTAAGGTTTGATCGTGCCGCATGGATTCCAGACATGCATGAAGTTATCTACGTGCGGTTGCTGCTATGTACAATTAGCGCCATTCTTTGCGATGCCGTACGTGGAGCAAGGCATTCTCAGGCTCTGCAGTGCGTGCACGGTAAAAGACCACACCCTCAGGCAGCCCGTGCTTTTGGCGGATCATGGGCACCATGCGATCCCATTTTGAGCGCCACATGTGAGCGCCCACGGCATCGAGGCCGTGCTTTGCAGCGAAATCACGGATATGGCTCGGCGAACTCAGCTGCATGTCTGAGATTTTGTGGGACTGGCGAAACACCCAAACGCAGAACCGCTCGGCCGACAAATTCTTGTGAGGGTGGGGGGGAACGTACTTTTGAATAATGTCGGCGCTAGAAAAGTCGCATTCTTGCTTGGCAAAGGTGACCTCCACGTTGACTGCACAAAAGTGCGCACGCGAAGTGTAGCTATCGGCGGCGATGTCGGGCACGTCGGGATTGACGATAACCACTGTGTAGAGCCCTTCATGATCAAAGTCCTCTACCTTGATTGTTGGGAGCCGCTCAGAAACGGTTGATGCTACCAATTCGCCCGGTTCAAGCCATCTGCTGGTAGGAGTGGGGAACTTTACCTGGACTCTTGCACGTGGGTCAAGGGTAGGTAGGGTATCCGGAATCATGTGTAGCTGTTCAATGCGCTGCATTAGCAGCAGCATTTCACGCCTCTTCCAGTCGCGCTGCGTGAGGTAACGGAAAATGGGCACCTCAAATGAGCCCTGATTGGTGAGGTGGTTGTAGTGAACTTCGGGGTTGTACAGCTCAGACTTGGCCAAAAGAGCAGCCTTGGCCTCATCAGTGGCCTCGCTGGCCCTTGACTTGAGCGCATCAGCCTCCTTTTGTGTAATTTTCTGCGCCTCGGCGTAAGCCTCGTTCAGGCCCTCTGGAGTGACGTAGCGGCTACGCGCCCAATTAGATTTAAGACTGGGAGGCCCTGATGCCGGCACACCATTCAATACAGCATCTCTAATACGCGCATTTGCAATTTTCAGACCCCTCATGAAAAATGTCACAACGGCTTACAAAAGTTGGTAGTGATGCTGTATCTACTGGGGTTGGCCCTTGCAGCAATTCAGTTGGAACAGCTGCTTCCTCATCCACACTTTGAAGTACGAGAGACAGGAGTACCGCTAGAAAACCCCAACGCTGAGATTTTTTACAAGGGTAAGCTTGTGCAGTGCCATGTGCCCGAACAAGCCAGCTGGCAGCTGGACACTGCTCCCAGCGAACCTACGGCGGAGCAAATTGCCGAGGCGCAGAATTTGCTCGAGCAAAGTCGTGCATGCACATATTGGGTGGACAGTTACTCCTACTGGGGGTACCGCCTATGTCACAACGACACCGTCAAGCAAATACACCCAGAGCGAGACGGTGACAAGTTTGTTTTTAGCGACAGAATGGTGGGCTTCAATATGGGTAAACGCGCTGGCTCTGCCCCGCCCGAATTGCGCGATGGGCTCTGGCATTACAAGGCACCGTACGACTTTGGCACTGTGTGTGACCTGACGGGGACAGAGCGTTCTGTGGACGTATTTTACTACTGTGATCCAGATACTGACGTGGAGGTGATAAAAAATGTACGCGAGACCCACATTTGTGTATATGAAGTCATGGTGGCCACTCCGCACTTGTGCGGGGTCTTTGATACCGCTGTGAATGCTGTCAATTACATTGAATGCTACAACCCCGACTTTTTGGCTGAGCAAGCCGAGGAAGAGAGACTGATTGCGGAGGGCCTTGAAGAAGCCGATGGCCTCCTGGACCAAATTTTGGAAGGTATTCATGACATGTTTGGGGAGCTGCCTGAAGCTGCCGACCCAGACGTGGAGGAGAAATACATTGAATGGCTGGAGCGTACAGGGAAAACTAGAGACTCTGGTGCTGAGAGCGAGGCGTCAGCTCCCGAGACGTTTGAGCCCGAGGCGCCCGAGCCCGAAAAACTCGATGCCGATGCGCCAATTGTGCCCAGCCAAGAGGAATCTAAAGAGCCCGAGCTTGCGCAAGACACAACGCGGGAACCCGAAAAAGCTGAGGATCCCGAGAAACTCGAGGACGTACAGCAGATTGAGCACTCTGAGCTTTAATATTTATATACAGCATAAACAAATACCTACAATCCCTCTAAATTCAGCGCCATATCGATGTCAAAATCCTGCTTTGAGGCGTCGGTGAATGGAATTGAAGCAGCCAGAGTGGCAGCGTCCTGCTCTAGCTCAAGTTCAGGCTTGGGCTCCTTTTTTGGCCTAATAAATAAATGTGACTTTGGCTTGCGCTTGAGGGCCACTTTGCCTGTGACGGGTACCTTTGCGCGCGTAAACTTTTGCTTGGAGTTCAGCTTGTCGTCCTCCACGAGCTCGCCGTTTTGAACATGCTGGCTTGAAGCAAACAGCTTTGTGTAGAACGGCCGCACCAGCTCAATGAGCAGCGGAATCGCCGCCTCCGTGACGGCAGGGTAGTCGGGCAAATCTTGCACAAACTTGGAGTTGTGGGCCACTTGGGAGGGCGCTTCTGGAGCGACTTTTTGCTTGAGCAGGTGGAACGGAATAGCAATATTCTCAAGCCCCAGTTCTTTGTCGATTCCCATCTCTTTGAACCCAAAGTAATCATCGCCCAAATCACTGCTGAACTGACCCAGCACAAACTGGTCAGAATTATCCTTGAACTCAGTGTCCTTGTACTTGTCAAGACCCACCGGACGCAGCAGTTGAGTTAGCATAGTGGATACCTGGGCTTTGAGGTCAAGCAGCCGTTTGTTGTACCTTATAACATCGCTGCTCACATAGCGCGAGAGTGTGTTGAGCTTGGGTACCCCCATATTTCGCAGTGTCCCCTTGAGAACATCAGCATCTGAGCCGCGCTGAGCCTCGGGGTTCTCCAGAGTGGTGATAAGCAGCTTGGCCGTATTAAATAAATAGTCGCTTGCCACGTCGTTCAACAAATCAAGCGCACTGACCTGGCACGCCTCAAATCCAGCAGCCATAGCTACCTTGGATACGGCGCGCCTCATGGTAGCCTGTATTGCTGGCTTGTACATTGTTTCTGCGCCAGGCAGTCGCGAGCTGATATCTGGCTCGGGCTCCTTGATGTCGGGATATTTGGGTGGCTCTTGGGGAACGTACTGCTGGGGGTTAAGCTGCAGCTCGCGGATCATGTGGACCTTTGACGATAGACGCCTGATTTTCTGAATCTCGTTCAAGTTTTTGTTAAAAGTGGAGTTGAGCGCACCACTAGCGATCATTTTAGTGGCGCCAAGGTCCTGCATACTGGGTAGCGGAGCAGCAATACTTCCTTGAAGATTGGCTGGCAGCGAGCTTGTCACATCATACTCATAGAGCGGCTCCTCATCGATTCGTTGAGGGCGGTCCTTGGCAAAGAACCGGCGCTGAAGTTCGGCAAAACGGCCCATGGTAGCTCCGTTGCGAACGAGAACAGGAGCGTTGGGCTGCAGGCGATTGCGTTTGAACAGCTCGTGCCTTTGATATAAATAATCGCTTCGTTTAGAGTTCAAGGTCTTGCGCCATACGCTCGACTCCCAGTCAGTGTCCAACACTGCTTGAGAAGATTCGTCCTGGTCATCCTCGTCTGCGGGTGTATGAGCTTCTTCATCTTCTTGCTTGACATCGACTGCTTGGTCGGGGCTGGCTGCCGAACCAGACGGCTGAGGGCTGGAAACAGCTGGGGTGGGTGACTTGTGCTCAAGCTCGGGAATTGATTCCTGCTCAATCCCCTGCATATCTGTGCTGTCTGCCGCGGCGCCCTCGGTGCGACGCTTTTTCGACTTGCCCTTGCCAGCACCCTCAGCTTGAGCTTGCGCTTCTGCCTCTGCCTCAGCTTCTGCCTGAGCCTCTGCCTCAACTTCCTCGCGACTTCGCACAGTAATGTCCGGGATCAAAGGTATTAGCGCAAGAGTCTTCTTTCTCATTGCCAGCGCATGTGCTCGCAAAAAATGTTTGGGGTCGCTATTGTATGTGAGGCAGTTCTCCCAAATAATCATTAAATCATCAACAAACTCCTTTTTGGAATTGTATTGCATAGCTTTGAGCTTTTTCATGACAGTATTGAGATCCATTGGGTAGGTGATAACCTGGTAGTAGTTGGGCGCATCGCGTTTGGAAACTTTGTTCAGGAATGCAGTAGAGTGCTCAGTGGTCGCCCTTAGCTCACTCACGACCTTTTCGCATGCTTCGTACAGCTCTTCTTGGCCGATCCTATCCTCCGACGCCCATTTACTCCTGTTTTTCCGCACGTCGCTGATGAGGTTGCGAAGCTCCACGTCTGTAATATTCAGCTCCTCTCTTTTGTTCTCAATCACGCCCAGCAAATGCTTCAGGCTGAGGTTTGCTGCACCAAATTGTACTGCAGAGCTGAGTTTTTCCTGCTGAGGCTCTTCAAGATCAATTTCGCGGTCGTTTTGCTGCAGCTTTTTATACTTGAGCATAGTATCCCAGTCTCCTTCAAATGAGTGAAACATTTTACCATAATTAGCCATGGTTCGCGCGATCGCCTTGGAATCATCCTCTTCAGCTGCAACGTCGAATGACTCGGGGATTTCCTCCTGCTCGGCTTCTTCTTCATCATCGTATTCATCATCCTCGTTGCTTGCTTGCTTTTGTGCAGGCTTGCTAGGCTCGAAAACAGTCTGGCCATAGAGGCCAGGTATTGCCACATCGTAAAGCATGAACCGAACGTGGAACGCGAGCTGAACGGCATCTACTTCTTGAACAACAGTAGTTGGCGTGCCCTCAGCCTTGGTTTGTTCGGTAATACGCACGGTGCAGGGGATCTCTCCACTGAGGAACTTGGTCCAGGTTTGAGGCCCATAATCCAGAGCTTTGACAAAAAGGGCATGCTCACTATTTGACAGGTATGCCTTTGAGCTGCCATCTGCTGAGAGCTGACGCGCAATTTGCAGTAAAGACTCTTGGTCGTTGGACGACCATGGCGAGAGCATGACAAACAAGAGCTGAGGTGCGAGCGGCCGTGAACAGGTCATTATACAATTTATTTAGCCCAAGAAAAATGGACCAAACTCGAGTCCAGACTTGATGGGTCGCATTGAAGGCGACTCAAGTCTAGGTGGGCCTTTTGGCGTAAATGGCTCGAGTACCTAGCGAGGTGTAAACACATGCGTAACTATCTAGACAATTTATGCAGACTCCTCGGCATTCACCTCAAGTTCCTCTGCTACAGACGTTGAGTCGACTTCAGCTTCGGGCTCGGCTTCGAGCTCGGCTTCCACCTCAGGCTCAGCGGCCGGCTCAGCGGTCGGCTCAGTCACCTCGTCAAGGGCATCCTCGACGTCCTCGAGGTCAAAGTCGGTTTGGGGCCTAATCCAAACACGTTCACCAAGCTGCGAGGGGAATTTTTCAGGATGAGCTTTGGGATCAAGCAGGCTCTGGGCGATCTTCTGCCTGTCGTTGGCGACGAGCTCTGCCTTCCATGCCTCCACAGCCTTGTTGACATCACCGCCCCATGTAAGGCTAAACATAGCAGCCTCGGAAGAGCGGTTAGTGCGAATGAGCAGCTCGGCGGCTCTGTCGACATCGCCAACGAACCAAGCAGCGTTAAATGCCAGGTTGTAACGGCCTTGTTCGACGGCCTTATCAGCGAGTTCAGCAGCCTTTTGCTTGTTTCCGGTACTTGTGTAGATCAAAAATAGTGTCTCCAGGTCTTGAGCGTATGTGAATGCTTCTTCGGCCTCATTCACACGCCAGCTCTTGAGGAAGGCATCGCCCAATGTACGCCATTTACTGCTGTTGTCCTTTTGAGAACGGGCCAGCTCGGCAGCCACGTCCAGCTTGTTGAGACCAAGCGCCAGCTCAAAACGGTGATCAGCATCCTGCGAGACATCGAATGCGAGCTCCTTGTAACCACGAGCGTCCAGGAAGCGGGCGACCCGGTTTAGGTCTGCTTCAGGCACGCGCGAAAGCACCTCAGCTGCCCGCTCCAGGTCGCCACGAAGCACCACAGTTTGATACTCCACAACGGCAAGGCTGAGCTTGAGAGAGGTGACACCAACATCCTTGTCGCATAAATAAATAGCACCATCACGCTGGATGTAGCCGAGCAGGTACATCTCCTTGTCAAAGTGGCTAATATTGTACACTTCGTCGCCTACCAGGTAGTTGAGGCGGTTAGCAGCGGTCACAAAGATGAAGCAGTCGCCGACCCACTTTGCACTCCTGATCTTATCCGAGCCTTCGTAAAGAAGCTCAAACGCGTCAACGCCTTCTTCTAGCTGATCATTGGCAAGGGCTTCACTGAACACCTCCCGATCGTACTTCAAGACATAGTAGGTGTCCGCGCAAAGCACAGCACAGAGCTCACCAGAGTCACTCCAAATTACTTCTGTGGCCTCGACATCAACTCTTGAAACAAACTCTCCCGACTCCCAGTCGTAGAATGCAACAAAGTCCGTAGATGCTGCTCCCAAGAGAGTACCACCATAAATTTTGCTGGGCTCAAACTCAATGCTAAAGTGGTCAAGCGGGCGCTCAGAGAAGTTTTTGGTATAAGCGCGCACGCTGTTGTCTGCCAAACGCACTGCATATTCGTTCGAGTCCTGAGCCCAAGCAAAGTCCATGGCTTCACCGAATTGTTTATTACGCCACGCAAGCGCTGTGTAAATAACGTACTCGCCATCACCACAAACAGCCACAAAGTTGCCCTTGGCGGAATGCTGGAGCTGGCTGGGGTGCATATCTATCGAACCCAGGTCCTTGGCAGTGATGGAAACACGAGCTTCCTCTTCTTCCGCAGGCTTGACGGTCGCACCAAACGCTTCAAGATGTTTGGCCCAAACGAGTTTACCAGCACTATCCATGGAGACAGCAGGCTTGTCACTACCAAACTGGAGATAAAGCGAGCCAGTCTCAAAGCCTACAGCCAAGCTACTGCTGTTTGGACGAGTAGCCACACACCATAGTCGCTCCATACCATAGTTTAAGGTTTCCTCCAGCTTGTAGCTGCGGGCATTCCAAATACGCAGAGTAGAATCCTCTGAACCGGAAATAATGATTGGCAGCTCTGGGTGATAGATGGCAAATGAAACGTTGTGAGTGTGTCCTGTCAAGGTGGCTACACAACCTTTGCTCTGATAGTCAAAGATGCGAATCGTCTTGTCGTCACTGGTGGTGAGGAGATAGGGTTTGTCGCCAAATGGATAGTAGTCCACATAATTCACACCTTTGGTCTCGTGAGCGACAAGAGTAAAGTTTGGAGTAGAGCTACCAAGCGACCATACCTTCACCGTGCGGTCCATACAGGCAGAGGCAAATGTGTTGGGGTCTTTAGGGTTGATTGCCAGCGACATCACGTACGAAGTGTGACCCTTGAAAGTCTCGACACAACGCCAGTCCTGGTCCCAGTTCCACATTTTGATCACCATATCATCACCACCACTGAGCAAAAGCGGCTGGGTAGGGTGCACGGCGATGCAGCGAATGTAGTCAACGTGCGCCTCGAATTTTGCGACACGCTCGGACGTGTTATAATTGAAAACTCGGATTTGCATGTCGTCTCCACCGCAAACAATCCAGTTTTTGCGAGCAATGAACCGACAAGCGCGTACAGGCATGTTTGACATCTCGAATGTGCGCACAATCTTTTGCGCCTCATAATCCCAGATCTGCACAGTACCTGTGAACAGAGAGCACAGAATCCACGGCTCTGTAGGGTGCAAATCGATGCCTTTCACCCTGAATGACCGGCCTTGAAATGGCTTTTTGATGTCCAGCTTCATGGTACGTGGCCTTAGTCACCACGCTGGGACCGTATTTGTACAGTGCTCTGAGCATGCCTGGACGGTGCGAGGGGGCTTAATTAGGGTCTTGGTGTAGGCATCACTGATTGAGTGCTAAACGCGAAATTGATCAGCCAGGATTCACCCGATTTCGCGCGTTTGCTTCCAGAGCCGAGGCAGACTCGATTTTGCAGTATTCCTGTAAATCCGACTGGAGATGTGCAGACGCGGCGCTTACCCGGATCGCGTGAGTACCTGAGCGTTACAGCGTAACTGCATCGTTGTCGAGGAAACACCAATATATTTGACTGCTTCACCTAATAATCTCGGCCAAAACGAGGTGCCTTGCCATTTTTTCAGCTATTGTTATCCAGACTGGTCAATGTCGTTATCACGATCCGATTGTGGGTCGATGTTGAGGCAACCGCTTGGTTTCAGAGTGCTCGCCAAAGCATGGGCTGGCCCCACAGCAGTCACTGCCAAGACTCGTTAAGTGCAGGCTTTTGTAGATGCAGATGATAGCACTCGGCTCAACCAGCTTGTTAAATTCACAGCGCAGCAGATTTTCCAGAACTCAATTAAAGGCCTCAACAGCTTTGCATGGCGGGGCCCATTACAAAAATAGATATTTGGCAAAACTGTATCAACAGGTGTATATGACGAGGTACGAGGTGCTCTCTCTGGCGCTAAAATTTAGGTATGCGAGTGAGACTCCTCGAGAGCATACCGCTGGTCTGGCTTGCTGGACTATTGCACATGCCGAGTTAATGGTTGAGCATCCATAGACTCGAAATTTACTACGAGCCTTGCGATGTTGTGAGCACAAACTCCTAGAACTGCACCCTCGAGGCGACAATGATCAACAGATTTGACGCACGTGCCGATCCCAGGCGCACTGCCGTGCAGACTCTGCTCATATATGCACTGCACTCATATCGAGCGCATTCTGCCCTTACCTCTGCAGGACTCCTTTTAAGGGAACAGTTCTCTCTGCATTGGCAGATGAAAGCTACCTCCTTGCTAACTCTATATGCGGCGACTGCACAGGCCTCAACTGCTTGCGACGTGTGTACAGAGCAATGCTCTATTAGCCAAAATGCCGTTGAACAGGTCTATATGTGGATGGCCCTGCAGTCGGTGGTAAGTGCTACCAAGTCGGCGGATTCGCTCACCAGCGCTCTGAGTACTTTGAGCGATGCGAGTGCAGCTAGCAGCCTGTTTGATGCCTGGTATACGGCTCAAACTGTAGCGGCTACCATGATCACCCAGAACATTATCAACTTCCAGCAAGTGTTTCAGCAAGAGGTTGATCAGTGGGTGGACCAGCTGCGACAGGTGTTGAGTGTGGTTAGCCAACACCAGCAGGTTGTCGGGTCAAAGGATGACCTGGCAAGTAAGGTAGCTGTTGTCTACAGTGGTCAAGCACAAGTATTCAATCACATGTCTAACGTGGCTACTAGCTGTCAGGACTGCAAGTATTGGAGCCGCTCCATAATTCCAAATGCTGAGGCAGAAAGAACTGCTCTTACAGACTTTTTGTCCTCGATGGACTATCAAAATACCTTGGGGCCGTGGGCCAACTATGTCGTGTGCACTGCCACCGCAACCAGCAGCAGCAGCAGCGCTCCGGTCACCACCTCCACCCAGTAAACTCCACCATAACACAGCTATTTGGCTGTTCAGCGCCATCAATAGTAGAATTTTTAGTACATCAAGAACTGAAATTTCATCAGAAGTATCAAGCACAAGCTCTCTAGACGAAATGAGCCCATGCTGAAAAAGTGGGGGGTAGCTCGCTCGTCTCTGCTCACTAGCCGTGAAATATCCGGCTGGTTTCTGGAGAAGATAGCACAAGACTACAGGTGAATAGTCAAATTGTATGCAGAGAGTCAAAGCTGTGAGCATGTGCTTGAGCCTGGTCTGGCCTTGATGTTTCATGTACTCCAATCGCCCAAACAGGAGAGAGCACATGCATAGCCACCACCAAGTTACACTATTAGTGTATTCCAATGCAAAAAAAGACGGGCCCCACTGTGGCTCTACGGTCGAGGGTCATTAGGTGCACGCTTCAACGCTTGAAGCTTTAGGGCAGCAGGGCGTAATGAGCAAGAGCAAATACGTTGCGTGGCGCTAGTATGAGACAAAACACTTGTTGTCTAGCGGCTACAGTTTCACCGATGAAGGTAGTGATGTGAGGTCAGTCTTCACAGATGAGACACCGTGTATTCAAACTGAAGCCAGCACTGCTGAACAAGTTCTTTAGTTGGCGATATTGCAGGCTACATCCCCATGTTAGGCACCTTATAGACGGCATCATGCACTTAAATGTCCTGTCATAATTGGATATTGGATGCACTGTCCGCAATACTCCATTGATTTGGTTCGATATTTACTTGCCCGAGCCAGCTCTTCTGTGCGGCGGCTCCCTTAATGGGCCAAGACCATCATCATTATTCAGCGAGAGGTACCCCATGTCACGTGGTTTTCTGGCTCTAATCAACTTGATCGAGGCATCGAGATCGTCTTTTCTGTACCAAAAACTAGTCTGTTTGAGTGGCGGACATGATACCCATATGGAGATTTAAGCCCCTGCACCTAAGATCCCTTGGTGCTAAGTCGATAAACTGTCCTCTTAATCGTCTCGGCGCAAGCACTAACTTTAACAGGTCAAATGCTGGTACTCACTGCGCTCAGTACTCTACCAAGCCACCCCTTAAGCTCGAGTCACGCAGAAAAGGATTTGATAAAGAGATCATTAGTCTGATGACTCGCTACATGTGGCCAAAGGGCAACACTGGCGTCAAAGTCAGGGTAGTTACCGCACTTTCGCTACTTGTGGCCGGTAAACTGTTGAATATCGAGGTCCCTCTGTATTTTAAGAGGATTGTGGATGAGATGAATGTGGATTGGTCCCAATTGGGTGCTCTCCCTACCTCAGCAGTGGTGCTCGTGTGTAGCTATGGCCTCGCAAGATTCGGATCGACATTTTTTGGTGAGCTCAGGAATGCTATTTTCGCTACTGTTGGTCAAAAGGCTATACGCACTGTTTCCCACGAGACTTTCAATCACCTACTCAAGTTAGACCACTCGTTTCATTTAGCTCACTCCACTGGCCAAGTCACCAGAGCCATTGACCGTGGTTGCAAGGGTATCTCATATGTTATTCAGGCACTTGTTTTTCACATTGTCCCTATAACTCTTGAGGTTGGTCTTGTGGGTGGTATTCTGAGTTACAACTACGGTATCTCTTTTGCGGCTGTTACACTGGCGACAATGGCCATCTATGCAGGCTTCACTATCCGTACAACATCTTGGCGCTCGCAATTTCGCCGAAGAGCAAACAAGGCTGATAACGTATCCAACGGAATAGCCACAGAGTCACTCGTCAACTTTGAGAGTGTAAAGTTGTTCGGCAATGAAAAATACCAGCTCGCCAAATTCGACAAGTCCCTGGCAGACTACGAAAAAGAGTCAGTGAAAATTGCAACCTCACTTGCCTTCCTCAATACTGGCCAGAACTTCATTTTTTCCACCGCCTTGACAATGATGATGTACCTCACTTGTCAAGGGCTCAGCTCTAGTGCTCTGACAGTGGGTGATTTGATATTTATCAATCAGCTGGTCTTTCAGCTAAGCGTCCCTCTAAACTTTTTGGGTTCTGTCTACCGGGATATGAAACAAGCCTTCATCGATATGCAATCTTTGTTTGTACTTCGGAACTACCCAATTGCTATTGACAGCAAACCTGATTCCAAGCAGCTTGTTGTGTCCAAGGGAGAAATTAGATTTGAGAATGTCTCCTTCAGCTACCGCGCAGGACTACCTATCATGAATAACCTGTCCTTTACTGTGCCCGCCGGAAAGAGGGTTGCGTTCGTCGGGCCTAGCGGCTCGGGAAAGTCCACCATCTTGAGACTTCTTTTCAGATTCTATGAACCGCAAGCGGGGCGCATTCTAATCGACGGCCAGGACATCCGCGACGTTTCGCTGGAGTCACTTCGCTCCAGCATTGGCGTGGTGCCTCAGGACACACCTTTGTTTAACGACACAATCGCAAATAATATTTCTTTTGGAAAGGTCAATTCTACCAAGCAGGATATTGTTAGTGCTGTCGAGGGCGCAGAACTCTCCAAACTGATAGCGCGATTGCCAGAAGGACTTGAGACCAATGTTGGAGAGCGCGGACTCATGATTAGCGGTGGTGAGCGCCAGAGAATTGCGGTCGCCAGAGTACTAATTAAAAACGCACCTATTACTTTCTTCGATGAGGCAACCTCTGCTTTAGATACCGAAACAGAGAAAGCGTTGCTCTCAAACATAAACAAGAATCTCAAGGGCACAGGCATATTTATTGCACATCGTTTGAGGACTGTGGCCGAGTCTGATCTGATCATTGTGCTAAGGAACGGCGAGGTTTTTGAAAAAGGAACCCATAACGAGCTTTTGGCGCTGCCAAAAAGCCTGTATTCAGTTCTATGGAGCACCCAAGAGGCATTTGATGAAGCAGATACTGAAAAAAATGCGCAGGCTCACGAGAAAGTTAAACTATAGGTATTAGAACGAGTTTATGGTTTGACTTTATTGAGGCTGTATCGTGTGGCGGCATTCCCCACGGCTTTTCTACAAACGTGAACTCTTTGCACAGCACTATAAGCTAAAATACAGCCAAAATAATATCCAATCTCTGATAGAGTCCGTATGGCCCACAGAAATGTATCGCATGAACCCAACAAGAACAAATTGTCTGCTTGTGGGGGAAGATGTCGTCTCATTGTTGGCTTCTGGGACGTCGGTATATATTATATCATATTGAGCTTACAGCCAGAATAGAGATTGACGCGCATACAAGCAAAGCACGGTATTGAAGGGCACTCTTCATTTGCACTCAAATAAATTTTCTTGGAGGAACGCGCTTTTCGCTAGACGAACTGTAATATAGTTCCCAGTGAGCCTTCTTCTTTCACATAATGCTCAAAGTATGGTAGTTAGCACTCGTGCTGTGCGCGGACTCAAGTCCTGGCTTGTGGCATGAGTAGGTCAATTCGATACACCACCATGAATGGGCAAAGTTGATGCTTGTTCCGTGGAATCGCAGCATAGCAGCGCAGCCAGATACCTTTTCAAAAATACGACAATGTAGCGGGTATGCCACTAACAAAATAAAGACCAAAAAAGCTAAAAAATGATTCCGCCGAGGATTGAACTCGGGATCTTCACGGGACATTGAAATGTAAACGTGACGTCATAACCACTAGACCACGGAACCAGGGAAACCTGGTTAAAAATCTGGAGATTTCCTCTCGATCCTAAAACTAAAATTTGCAAAACCGCTCTCCCGGCACGCTTCTCCCAGAACCCGGGGAACACCCTTATGGACTTCGCCGCGCAAAGTCCCCCAGTTTGAGATGAGCCCGTCTCAATCCCAAGCGGAGGCACCGCCTCAAGTTCCAGAGGCAGCTGCACC